>JAAAJZ020459500.1:0-11880 GCA_010015985.2 Actinopyga echinites
TCAAACGCAGTTGGGAATGATCCTGACTCAAATCAAAAAAAAAAAAAAAAAAAAAAAAAAGAACAAACAGTAGCATTAGTGGTCTATGATTATCGGATACAATTTAAAAAACTGAATTTTTCATTCAAGTAAATGTGTTCAGGACCTTGTTTCATAAAGAGTTAGGATCGATCGAAAGTTTGATTCAACATGCAGTAGGCCCAGATGCATATCAAACTTAGATTGTTCGTAACTCCTTATGAAACAGGCCCAGAATGTTGAGATAGATATGGTATTCACAGAGGACTGAACTAGACACAGGTCATATATTCAGGATTGGGCGGTAGCGTGATGATGCTAATTAAGCACTGTGTGATTCCTACTTGCAAACTTAAAGTGTAAAATTCATTTATTGGACAAATTGTCTTCGATTTTACCTAACTCAACATTGGGATTTGTTGAGTTTTAACCCCTTTGTTTGTTCTACTCTAGGTGCTATTGGTAAAGCCCTCTACCAGTTGTTGGTGATACAAGCTTTCAGACCAGATCGTTTGCTGGCTGCAACCCATCAGTTCATCATTGCTGTGTTTGGAGAGCAGTTTGCTCATACAGCTGAACAAGAACTTGACCTTGCGAACATCGTAGAGAACGAGGTAATGCGTGATTTCATGTCTGGCATTCTTTTGTCAGTGATACAGTGATTGCTTGTCTGGTCTCTTTTCATCTGTGTTGCAATATTTTAAAATGGTTTACTATGACAAGTTTCATTAACTTTTAATTCAAGCTAGGGCATGCTTTTTCCACACTTTGAAGCTGATTTAGAGGGTCAGGTGCTATGCTGCAAGTGATTAGAGTGGAATTGAGAGGAAAATCACTGCTTTTTGAGATATCCTCTCTTCAAAATATCCTCTTAGCAAAATTTGGCAGAGAATATTTCCTTAGAGGTTTGAATAGTTGAGTAAGTGAAACACATGACTCTGCATGCAGGCTTCAGATTTAGCATGTCTGCTGAACTGATGTGATTGGTTTAGTTATCCTGAAGTAAATCTTTGAAATGGAGGGTTCAGTAACATCTTTTAGTCAAAGAAACTACCATCAAACTTACCAGCACAAGATAGTTTGAAAAGAAAATTCTTAATCAGCTAAATCTAGACTGAAAGTTGTATGCACACTACAACAAATAAGGAAAAAAGATGCTGTTTGAATAATATACTGGGATAAACATGTCAAGTGAACACAAGAGGAAAGGTCTCTACTCTCTACAGTATGCAGACTGTTTAAATGACAGCTGGAAAAGTCGTGGAAAAGTCACGAAATTGTATTTTCACTTCCCAGGCCTTGAAAAGTCGTGGAAATGTATAAAATATAACAGAAGTCATGGAAAAGTCGTGAAATTTTGTAAAGGCTGTGTAAACTCCTTAAAATGCATGTACAAAGGGAGTTCCAATGTAAAATTTAGTACCGAAGAAAAGGTATGTAATCATGGATTGCTTGTGATTTGGTCATGAAAAGTCATGGCAAAGGCGCGGAATTTTATTCCCACCACTGTTATTTTGTTTACTTCAGATGAAGAGCCACACTCCTGTCTTGATGTGTTCTGTACCAGGGTATGATGCTAGTGGCCGTGTAGATGATCTTGCAGCTCAAACTAACAAGACCATCACCTCCATAGCTATTGGTAAATTCTTTTGTATTTCTTTTTTGCAATTGGTTCAGGTGTGACTTTTTTCGTAAGTGTTTACATCAGTAACTATCTGACTGGTAACTGTCTAAATGTTAATGTTGTAAACATGTGCAAAGAACAATGTGGAAAGTAAGGTTACTTGAGTGTTATTGAAATGAATAAAGAGACAAAAATTACCACTTTGAAAGCTATTGATCACTCTGGCAAAATCTTTATCCCTGTGGCAAGCTGTATTCAGTGTTACATTCGTAACATCAGCACTTCGCCGGTACCTAACTGGTATGAGTTGTTGGATGTTCAGTTCTGATTTTTGTACAGGATGTAAACTGTTTTTTGTGCAGTTTCAGTGCACTTCAAATAATGTAGCAATTTGTAAGTCTTGGAATTTCAGGTATACATGGTAGTATTGTGTAATGTAGATGCATATGTATCTCATTTAGTTTTGTACCCAGCAGTACACTGAGTGTAAAGCATTATGTAGGATATTACAGGTGTCACATTTGAAAAGCAATATCGTATGTGTTGGTTGCTTTTATTTACAGGATCAGCAGAAGGGTTCAGTCAAGCTGACAAAGTTATCAACTCAGCTACCAGATCTGGAAAGTAAGTCTGTGATTCCTTTCTCTTTATGATTGGATAGGTAGTTGAATTAAAGTTACACAATATTTACCTGAAACTGTTCTATAGTGATATAAACAAAATGTAAGTATAATAAGGTGTGAATCATCTTTTATTTCCCCACATAAGCCACCTTTCTCATGCACAACTCATTTTTGTTGAATGTCATTTTAGAAGAATTCTTCAGGAGATAGGGATACTGCTTTACAGTGATGTTGCATTTCCAAACCCAGTTTGTGAGTAGGAAAGACAATTATCTCATGTTTATGGTATCTTCATCCACAGGTGGGTGATGCTGAAGAATGTACATCTTGCCCCTCAGTGGCTGGTACAACTGGAGAAGAAGCTTCACAGCCTCTCACCTCATGCTAACTTCAGACTATTCCTGACCATGGAAATCAACCCAAAGGTAAGAAAAAATTGTAGTCCTAGTTACTACCTCCCATGTTACTTCATTTATTGGACTGGGCATGCAAGGCATTACCAGCATCTGTATATCATCTTTTTGCTTCAAACTCAAAAGTTTAATTTCAAATCATAGTATGTAAGTAAAGGATTAGATGTGGATTTATTCTGAGAGGCATTGCTGTGGCTGCAGTAGACAGTGAAAGCAGACGGTGTACCCCAGAATTTGCAATTTGTGTCCACCAGTTATGGTCAATTGAAACCCTGTAGCCTGATACTAGTTAAACTACCGTGTGCATTGAAAACAAGGATTTTTTCTGCTTTTAGGGGACTTGGAAGTAAAATACTTGGAGTTACTTTCCCAGTTTTTCAAGCCTCCCCTCCTCCTCTCTAAGAAAGAAAAAAAAATAATAATTGAGATGTCATACATGCTGCTTTCAGTTTGCAGACACATAACTTAAAGCCCAGCACTAAAATTAGTCTAGCTAATACTCCGTTAACAAATGAAATGATGTCGTGACTAATGCAATGGTTTAACATCTATAGATTCCTGTGAATATGCTCAGAGCTGGTCGTATCTTCGTCTTTGAACCACCTCCTGGTGTCAAGGCAAATCTTCTCAGAACATTCAACACTGTTCCTGCATCTCGAATGAACAAGGTTAGTGTTTTATTTTTGTTCCTTTTCTTACATTAAAACTTTTCTTGAAATTGCCAGCATTAGGGCTAATTTATTGTCATTTAATGACAAAATGACTTCTTGAAGCATGTGATGTAATGACAAAACGTCTTTTTGAAGTATTGTCTTTTTGAAGTATGTCATATAATGATAAAATGGCTTTTTGAAGCACTGAAGTTGCCATTGTAGATAGAATATACTTAAAATAATTGTGTTTGAAAAGTGGTTTCCTAGGATGATACAATGATACTGAATGCTGTTCACTTCCTCTTTTTTACAGGCTCCAAGTGAGAGAGCCCGTCTCTATTTCCTCCTAGCCTGGCTTCATGCCATCATCCAGGAGAGATTGGTTTACTCTCCCATTGGCTGGGCAAAGAAGTATGAATTCAGTGAATCTGATCTACGCTGTGCATGTGACACCCTGGATATCTGGATTGACACTGTTGCCAAGGTAACATGCCATGTGACTTGCAACTCTTGAGTTTACATAGTAAACTATATTGTCAACTTCTGTAATCTGTCTATCAAAGTATGAGTATCAAGGACTGACAGTGATGTATTCCATATGGAATCTTCAAGATCAATGCTTTGGAAACTGGGGGCCATAGACACTTCGGGGGCATCCAGTTGGGGGAGGGGGACAAGAGGTATCAAGAATGGAAGAATGGTAGAAAATGTTAGAAAGGGGTTAGAAAGGGGCTTGTGGTATCATTAGTACTTGTTGGTGTTCTCTAAATGATGATTGTGATGTGTACTGTATCATCTTTCCCAGGGTCGGTCAAACCTTCCCCCTGACAGAGTGCCTTGGGATGCTATGAAGACATTGCTGTCACAATGCATTTATGGAGGACGCATTGACAATGATTTTGACCAGGTGAGAGACTTTACTTCTTCAAACTTCAAAGGAATAGAGGATTGATGAGTGAACTTACCAATGTGATTCTTTAATAAATAACTCTGGTGGTGACTGTTTTGTATTCTTCACATTAGCATGACATGCTTCTGTTCATTGTCTATGCACAGCATATACTGAAGGGTCTTTCTGTTCACACATTCCCACAGAGACTACTGACAGCATTTGTAGACAAGCTGTTTACAGCAAAGAGTTTTGATGCAGAATTCCCCCTCATCAGTGAGGATGGTGATGGTTTGAATGTCAGCATACCAGATGGCACCAGGTAAATTAATGATTTATTTCTCCCCCCCCCTCCCCCCTTTTTGGTTTTGATGAAAATCAAAACTTACGCAATCATGATGGTGTGTATGTGTGGGTAGGTGCATCTATGTGTGTTACCACGCTTGTAACCAGCATATCTCAAGAAGGGTAACGGTGGCAGTTGTCATACTTGGCAAAGCCATTAACTTCATGATGAGTCAAACTCAAAAAAAACTTTTTACCATGACATTGCTAGATAGGAAGCTTGGATACTTTTCATAGGTGGCATGTGAGAAGCACATAGTAAGTTGAAGAACTGTTGAATTTTGTGGAGGTCAAATGTCATCTGGGGTCCCCAGGGTGAAACACAGAAACCTTGTAACCAGGACATCTTAAGATAGGAAACTTGGATACTTTTCATACTTGGCATGTTGGCTATTGAAGTTGGTTCAAGTCAAAGGTCTTGTGACTTTTTATCTCATACCATTGTGTACATACAAATGTTGCTTGGGGACAGTTCAGGATCCATTTCTGGAAAATATGTCATCTAATTCGTGTGTCATTAATTCATTTAAACTTTAGTGCATTTTTAAATTCTTTTTTTTTTTCTTGATGAGTCTGAAATACAGTTAAGAATATTAACTTCAGTTGATTATAAATCATTTAGTTCTTCACAGTTCAGGAAAATGTTGTGAAAATGACAGTCAATTGTTCTTAACAATAGCTTATCTATATTTGTCTTTTTTCAGACGTGAGCAGTTTGTGCAGTGGGTAGAGTCATTGCCAGATACTCAGACCCCATCCTGGCTTGGCCTGCCAAACAATGCTGAAAAGGTGCTCTTAACTACCCTAGGTAAGTGAATGTGTTGAAATGTCAACATAAATAGACATAATCTGAGATGAATAGAAAGATGGATGCACAATAAGTCAACATGGTCAAAACTTGGTTGCATTTGAAGTGGATGAGAAGCATGCCACAAATATTTCTGTACAAAACTATCATGTCCCAACATTTAATCATTAAGTCTGTTGTAGGATTCACTTGTTCCGTCTTAAAGTCAGGTCAGTGGGAATGGTGCAGCATGCAGCCTGTTCCCAAGTAAATTCTGGTAGGCATTGGTATTTTTCATGACGTAAGCCAGAAAAGTGACCCTAGAGAATCCAGTTAGGTGATACTTGTGGGAACGGCATTGAAAGTTATGTTAATTATGATGCAATCTGGGATTCTGGAGAACCCTAGATGGACTCAGGTAGTCCAACAGACTCTTATAAAATTTCTCTGGCCGAAGTCCAGCTCATTATAGAAAAGGCTACCTTAAAAGTTTTTTCCAGCATCACTTTCTCAAGAAATATTTTGAACACTCTTTTTAATCTATCTCCAGGGACCAGCCTGATATCAAAGATGTTGAAGATGCAGATGCTGGAGGATGATGAAGAGTTCAGCAAAGCAAGCACCATTTCACCCACAGCTGGAGAGGAGTCTCGAAAACGCCACACCTCAGATGGGCGACCTGCGTGGATGCGGACTTTACTGACTTCAGCTAAGGGTTGGCTGACTCTCATGCCCAAGGTACCATCATTGCTCATAAAACCAGCTGTATGGTCCTTTAGAATTTTATATGCTTTGCTTTTTATCTGAAATACAAGCTTAATATTTCTCTCCTTAATAGTTGGTGAATGATAATCAGGGTAAGGTCTTGTCAAATCATGGTGCTATCAGTATTTGAGGGTTTTATTGATTTTTTTTTTCTGGTAGTGTTTTAGTGCTCTTTTATGTAATCAGTTGTATCTCTAGTCAATATTGGTTCTTATTTTTCCTATTCTTCCATTTCAGAACTTGACCACCCTGAAGAGAACAGCAGAAAACATCAAGGACCCTCTGTTCAGATTCTTTGAAAGAGAGGTGAGCATTGTTCAAAGAACATCTTTCTTCTTCAGGTTCATATTTTGATTGAAGCAGTTGTGATCACATATATTACACTAGGCAAACATCTCATAAACTTTTGAGCCCTCTAGAAGCAATACTATATGTGTTAGATAGATTCCAAGTATGGTATGTGTGTAGTTTGTTTTTAAGTTCTTTTTTGTCAGAAATACGTAAATTCTTGACCATCAATCTGCCAGGAACATTCAAAGGGATGCTAGAAAGATTTGGCAGTGATTAATAAATATTGGCAGTCTTAATAGTAACAATCATCCTGGTATTTGATTCTTATTATGTATATGTGCAAACAGAAATTTCACCGTATAAATCTACTTTCAGATAAACCATGGTGCTCAACTACTGAGGAATGTCCGTGATGACCTGGGCAAGGTGGTTCTTGTCTGTGAGGGCAAGAAGAAGCAGACCAATCATGAGAGGTCCCTTCTAAGTGACCTGGCCAAGGGAATCCTCCCCTCCAGCTGGAACCAGTATACTGTACCCAGGGGTCTGACAGTTATCCAGTGGGTATCAGATTTCAGTGAACGCATCAAACAGCTCCAGAAGATCTCAACCAGTGCAGGAAGTGGGGGAATCAAGGAACTGAAGGTATGTACACTACTGTGATGTCAGCACTATGAAATCATTAAAATGTTTGGTAACTTTGATCCAGTTCTCACTCTGAAATGTTCAAACATGGTTGTTGCAGTTCAATGTTGAGGTGAAAATACAAGGAAAAAGCTAAGGGATAATTTTGACAGTGGTTTTATGATGCTTGTTTTTTGTGGAGTTGTGTGTGATGTTTTAGTTAGTACAAATATTTTCTGGTTTGTTCACCTCAGACTCAGAAGGTGTGGCTGGGAGGTCTCTTCACACCAGAAGCATACATCACAGCCACTCGTCAGTTTGTTGCACAGGCAAATAGCTGGTCCTTGGAGGAACTGGAATTGCAGGTAAGTCAAAAGTAACTGAGAAATGTCAAAGTGATAAATTTTTGTAGTGGTCGTTTTTTCTTGAACTCTGAACATACTTTGAGAATTGGGTTAGCTACATCGTGTGAGTCATAAAGTGATAAACAATACATTCAATCTTAGGTGAAGACTAAATGTAGTAAATGTTGGTGATGTTACTCATTATTGCCAGAAAAGAAGTACCTGGTTTAATGTACATAGTGTCCCTGAACTCTTAAGACTAAAAATGTTACGTACGTGAAATGTCATTAAAAATTATACGTAAAGCAAGCGGTCAAAAATGAATTTGTTGACATTACAGCTGTGATAACAAGCACTGATTCATATCCTCATTTGCTCATTCATTTTAACATTTGTCTCCTACAGATAACCATCTCAGACCAAGGCCAACAGCTACAGATTGACGACTGTAGCTTCATTGTAACAGGTAAAGCACAACTGATCTTATGGTTCCTTTAAAATAAGTGATACCAAATTTGTGTTTCACTGAAGTTTACCTTTACTGACCTCAAGTTGCTTGGTGGAGTGTGGTGCAACCTTGGCCAAAGGCATTATTTTTCTAGATGATCAGTGATTTTGGGAGTATGGGTTAAGATTCAAAAGTTGGATCTGTTTGGAATGTTTGGAGTTTTCTTTACATCCCTCTTCAGATTTCACATTGTCACCTATGATACTTCATTGCTTACGTTTTATGTAAGTTCCCAGTGGGATTTGCATCTACTAAGGTGGGTGGTGTGGTGAAAAGTCTGAGAATTTTTGTTGGAAATCGTCATAAAAGTTCTCTACTGATTCCTGTAACTAATTTGTACATTTCTAACAGGTTTGAAGCTGCAAGGAGCCAACTGCAAACAGAACAAGTTAGAGTTGAGCACCACCATCCAGTCAGAACTGTCAGAGACCAGCATCAAATGGATCAGGTAAGAAAGTATCACCCAGTTACAAGTAACAGGAAGGATGACATTCAAAATAGATTTAAAGAGGAGGAGGACTTAATAACATTGGGGGGACAAAATGGAGCCCAAGTTTCAGATATGTAAATTTTTGTGGTAAAAAGTTGACATCATTTGCTTTCAAACTTGTTTATTTTTAGGCACAGGTGTTCTTTTATCCTTATTTCATCATTAGTGTGGAATGAGAGTTGAATACTGCAGTACATATGAGTTGAAGATTACACAGCTGGGTTTGCAGTAACATGATGTCAGCTGTTTGATTGGTTAATTTGAATGACTCAAACTCTTATATGCTTTGTTATTTTTGCAGAGTGGAAGGAGGTGCTAAGACCCATGCAAAGTCACCTGACAAGGTAATGTATTATATTCTAGAGAAGGTTACAGCTGATTTAAGCTGGTTATCTTGCAGTTACATGCGTATGTATGTGTCAGTTTCTCTGTCAGAGTGTGGTATTATGTCTATGGTATTAGTGTAACAGTAAACTGATTATAAAATTTGACAGTACTCAAGTATGAATCATTCCATAACATGTAGGTGGTGCTTACCTACTTTCAGATCAGAAAATTTGCAGCATTAATAGTTGTTCATCAATTTTGCTTTGTAGGTGCTGTTGCCAGTGTACCTGAACCACACCAGAGCTGAGCTTCTTTTCACAGTTGAGATGACCTCTGGTGGTGATAAGGCCAAGGACCGTAACTTCTATGAGAGGGGTGTCGCTCTCCTTTGTTCTGGGCTGCTGGGGTGAAATTGTGCTAGCAGCTGGAAGATTCTTTGATGTTGTAGGTTTTGTTTTATTGTGATTGTTAGTATGTAGTGATAGTTGGTGTATTTGGACTTGAGGTTGTAGTTGAAGAATTGATATGTTGTGGTGATTTTGTCTAATTAATAATGAGCCAGTTACATTGAGATCCAGTAGAGTTGTTTGTGGCATCAACTTCAGCTAAGTGAACAGTTTCCTTTTTTGTGCTCAGTTAAGTACTTTTTGGGAATGACGTTAATACATACAGTTCTAATTTTGAAATGTTTTGCTAGGTGTAGTTTTCCATTAATACTAGAAATAGTTCAAATGCTGTACTAGTGAACTCTTTCTTTCAGAAAAAGTGCTTTAGTGTTGAAAGTGTTTTCAAACATACATAACTGTCTTCATATTTGTTTGGCAGATCAACACTTTAATTGAAGGGGCAAGTGTGTCGCTTTCAGTGTCGTTTACTATTGTCATAATTTTTCAAAATGAAATATTAAAAATTTATCTGAAATTAATACACCTAAAGTTTTGGTCAAACATATGTGACGAATGTTTAGCAGAAAATGATATCATTTTGAAAGAACCAGTAGATTCTCTACTGTAATAGTAAGAAGTGAAAGCTTTTATAGCCTTTAATTACTTAGCCCTATTGTTCCAGTGCTGATTGAGCCTAAATGAAAAAGAAAAAAAAAATGAAAGAATGTCTTACAGTCTTTAAAGCGTAAACTAATCAATATTTAAGTTTCATTTAAAAGAAGTACATGGAATGATTTATAATAAAAGGTTCTCAAATGTTGACATGAATGGTTTTCTCTGGAAAGACTTGGAGAAGTGATACAACATTTGTTAGATGTTTGAAACTCACTTAAAAGAAGCAGATTCATACAAACTGTTCACTATGTATATGTGTCTCCCATAGTTGTTGTAGAATTACGTAATACTGAGTAGCTGAATCACATTTTCAACAACGTTCATGCTTTAAGTTTTCAAGTTGTATTGTTACTTTTATCTTTGACTGATTTCAAGATGATAGCTTTCTGTTTCTGAATAACTTCAGTAGGGAAACTGAGTGAATGTGACGTTGCCTTTTGGTAACAAAATACATAAATGTTGAATGTATGGTTTGACCATAAACATATTAATCATGCACCAGTTGAAGTTATCCAAAATTTTGGTCATACTCTGTTTTGATGGTGACAGATATAAGATACATAATTGTATACCCCTAAAGTAATTGACGAAATGTTATTAGCCTAAACGAAACTGCGTTGATCATACATTAAAATGTTTTGAGTTGTATTGGTACCTTTGTCTTTGCTTGATGTCAGGATTATAGCTTACTATTTCTGAATAACTTCAATAGGGAAAACTGGGAGAATGTGACTTTACTTTTTGGTAACAAAATACATAAATATTAAATGTATGGTTTGACCATAAGCATATTATGCACCAGTAAAGTTTTCAAAATTTTCGTTTTTAGTCTGTTTTGATGGTGGTGGATAAAAATACATAATTGTATTTGCCGGAAGTAATTGACGTAACTTAATTTTATCGCTTAAACTATACTGCATTGTTGAAAATGAAATAAAATTAGCAAGCTAATGCTATGTCCATCCTTATTACAGCAGATGATTATTGTTGCTCTTATCAAAGAATAAATAGATAGTTGGTGCATTGTGGAGGATGATTTCTGTTTGTCATTTTTTGCCAGTTGTTGTATTTCATACTGTAACATTCAGCAATGTGGTTTATATTCTGAAAATCAGTGATAAGAAGTCAATAATAAACAATAATACAATAGGAAAGGTAATAACTGAGATGAAGAGATTGTTCTCAGGTCATGTGATTTACTTTAATGTTTATTATCCAATGATTTAATGATGTTATGTACTTTACCTTAAAGAACATTGCAAATTAAAACTTAAGCACAATGATTGAAAAGATTTGAACAGCAACGTAAACCAGATCGCAGTTAGGACTTACTTAAATAATAATCATTCGATGATTTAATGCAATTCTGCAATTTATTTTAAAGAGCACTGTAAACCCAAACTCTTGATGTATTAAGAGGCACTTAGGAGTGTTATCTTGGCTGCTATACAGTACCAAAATCCACCTTGGGAGTGTAGCCCGCATCTGTGAAAAATAAAAGATTCAGTACCGAAGTAAATACCCCAGCCCCTGCACAGACCTAAGGGTACATTACTGTCATCTGCTTACTCTTATGACATCGAAGTAATTTATTTTGGCAACAAGTTGCTTTATTTTAGGGGTGTATTCAGTCTCTTCAACCTCACTTTGAAAAATAAGTTTAACCTGTTGTATCCCCTCTTATTCCCCTTAAAATTATCTTCCATAATGGCTCACAACACAACCACAGCATATCACATATAAACTAGTGACTAAACGTGCATTTCCAACAACTGCGTAGGCCTATACCTGTGTATAAAATCAGTCCAATCGTGGGTTACTGATTTGTCAGAGGCCAAGGTAGAGGGTTTCAGTTAATGAATTAAAAGTTTTGGGGAGTTTAGCAAGACATTGCAATGGGTGGAACTCCATCAGTGCTTTAGCCCTCATGAGAGTTTAGGTTAGGACTATTTAGGACACAGATATTTTACGTGGACCGAGCTGGCTCCACTTACCTGGTTCCATAATGCAGTTCTCATGTGCAGTTATGTGTATTTCTACAACCCCTAACTATCCGTTATTGCATTTCTGCAGCTCTGATTGGCTAGTGCTGTGTCATGTGACCATTAATAACAATCCGTT
>JAAAJZ020460604.1:0-11879 GCA_010015985.2 Actinopyga echinites
GTTCTTGGCCGAAGTTACAAGTAGGATCAGGGGGACAAAAGGTTGTTTCAAGGCCCTTATAAAGTGCAATTTGAAAGGTTTTAAAAGCCATTTATATATGTAATTCCAAACCTTTCTGAGAAAGTGTCCTTTGCTTAAGTAAGAAACGAACGTATTGACAATTTTTTTATTTTTATGGAAATGAACGTGTGGGATTTTACCCCCTTTGTCTGGACAGGGGAACAAATTCCCCCTTTCCCCTCCTTGACAGAAACCTTCTTTTATAAAAGTGGCTCATTTATGAAAAGCATAAATAAACCTCTTTGGGTACAGTGGCCAACCTTCCACACTCCTAGAATGTTTTCTTATAAGCCAAAAACAAGTTAACAAAGTACACTGATCAACTTCAATCTGAACTTTCGACAAGTGTTTTCTGGCGGTGAAGATAATGGGGATCTCTGGGAGGCAGAAGTGTTCAGAAGGGCTTATTTTAAGCCAGTTAGATCACAGTTGTTGAGGTATTTGAGTGTACATTAAATCAAATATATGTAAGTGCTACGTTTGCTTTGCTAATTTGGCTGAATAGTGTCCTTTATTGCTGGAGCAGCTGCAAAATTTCAGGAAATATGAAAATCAAGTTAAATCAAATATTTTTGAATGCTACTTTTATCTGCTTTTGCTAATTTTGCTAAATAGTGTACTGTATTGCTTGAGCAGCTGCACAGTTTCGGGAAAATGAAGTCTATGTATTCAATGCCATGTTGCTTTCAATAATGGTCTACCATTCCTGCATCTATTTGCTCTGTTGCAGAATTGCTTATGTTCAGGGAGGGCTATTAGATGACAAATCAGTTTTAATCAGTAATCAATTACACTATGACTTGTCTGTCACAGCCTGAAAAATTAATCGGTTTTCTCACTGTGCAAAGAAATGATCCAGTTTTTTCTACATCATAACACTCTGTAATGGAAAAAATGTATGTACTTTGGAAGTATCACTGTGCTTGTGTGTCTCCTTGATTTCACTATGTATAGTTTGCACAGTTTAACCAGAACATTTGATGATAGGAATATGGAACACACAGTGTGTATAATAAATTGCTTGTGACTAATAACATGAGTCAATAAGTCATTTCTGAAAGTGTAGTTGGGACTGATTAACTATGAATTGATTACCACCTCCTAGCCCTATGTTTTGCTGAAATGCTGCAGCTGTTTTCCTTGAATTGCTTTGCTATAACATTTCCAACTCATTTCATCCTAGATGACACACTTTCCCCCTACCCCTATGTCCTTCATCTGTTGGTTGTAGATGTTTCATGTGAATTTGTTGTAGACATTTGTTTTTAGTATTAAATCATCTTGCTGCATATTTACGTTAATTAATCCATATTCAATAGTTACAGAGTTAAACGCTTGCCAGAGTAACCCATGCGAGAATGGTGGTACATGTTTCCAGGGTAGTGAAGGTGGTTTTGCTTGTGTATGTCCGGAGGGCATCCAAGGCCCCCTTTGTACAATGGGTAAGTATGAATGGTATGAAGTGTGCAGTTTTTGTGGTCTTGATACTTGTTATACTGATGTGATTGAACTCGAGATAAATTGCCTAAATTTTGTGCTAAATGAATTTCGCAGGCTTCTTAACTACCTTACCCTTCAAATTAATACACACTGCTAAAATTACACAACTGCCAGTGACAGAGCTGATGAATAATATTTCACTTTTGACAAATGAACAATCTACTACCCCTCAAAAATGAAGGACACTAGAAAAAGAGTCAGCATCATTGAGGTGTTATGTGTTAAAGTGATGTGTTATTGTGAGTAAAAACTCACTCTTGCATGACGTACAACTTTGTTCCCTTGTAGTTGAAATGGGCGGTGATGCCTGCTTGAGTAATCCATGTCAGAATGGTGGGTCATGCTTCCGTGGTGAAGCCAGTGGCTATGCCTGCCTCTGCCCATCAGGATTTACAGGAACAGATTGCTCAGGGGGTGAGTCTTTCGTTAAATTAAGCCCTCTCTCTGTAAGATCGGAATATCTCCAGTCTGTCTGATAAAATACTGGTCACAGAATTGACAGAATTAAGATCAGAATGTTTTCACCGTTAAGCTGCCCTTGTAGTGGTAGGTGTGATGCCAAATTGTTGTTTTTTTTTCTTTGTACACTCTCCAAAAATTATGGTCAGCAATTTTTCTCTTCTAATTCTTGTCTTAGTTGATTACATGGGTACAGATCCATTATTTGGTCTACAGAACAAATGCTGAAAGTAAAAACTAGGTCCTTTTGTGGTACACCCTAAACAGCATTTCTAGTAGAAAAATGTATGTCCATAGAGAAAAGAAAACTGGACACTTTCAGACATTTTGTTTAACATCATGTCAGCACTGTTAAATGTATATATTAGAAATAACTTCTTCTGCATTATGATTTGAGAGTCATTTGTAAATTTTGAGGCAATGACGAATGGTTTTTGATCGCTTTGTGGTTGTGTGTTGTGGTCTTTTTGTACGTGTCGTGTGTTTTGATGTGATAGTGTGAAACATTTTCAGCTATTTGAGTGATCGATTTTATGTCTGTGTTGTTACTCATCAAAGAGTGCACTGCATTTATTTTCATTCCTGTATTGCATAACTGTACTACATAACTGCACTAACTGTACTACGTTCCTCACCCTTCTGCCTTTTATCAAAAAAGGAATTCATTCAAGATGCCACAAAATGTTTCATGTTAATATTTAGTTTGCCGCATGTCATTCAAACCGTGGGGCAGTAGTTCCTGAAGAAGGAATTTTGGCACAGTGGCTTATGATAAACCCATTTCACCTACACCTCAAAGAATTCATGATGGAGGCTGTTTTAGGTACAGTGTTACATGCACACTTCAAGCGACCAGTCACCCAAAGTCAGGCAGTGGTGCCACTAGTGGGCATATGACATACTATCAGGGTTCCCACAGCCTGGAAAAGTCATGGCAAAATCATGAAATTGTATTTTCACTTTCCAGGCCTGGAAAAGTCATGGAATTTTGTAGAACATGACAGAAATCTTATGGAATTTTGAAAAGGCTTTATAACTTTTTTTAAATGAATGTACTAAATGTAATTTTATCATAAAATTTGATACCCAAGAGCAAGTATAGTCATGGGTTGTTAATGCTTTGGTCATGAAAAAGTCATGAAAACAGTCACGGAATTTGTCCATTAAGTGCAGGAATCCTGTTCTATGTACATGCACCACTACTCGTATATATTGGTTTACCATGCATGATGCATGTAAGTTCTCCTCTGGTGCATCCATTGTGGGGCTGTAAATATAGTATGACATCACACGAAATGGGTGTTTATGATTCCACCCTTTTCATATCCCATTCATGTAATTCCCCATATTCCTTACTTCCGAAAGAATTTATTTAAATGGTCATAAAATTAATGACAATTGCATTATACAATTGCTGTATTAAGAACATTCAGATATGCTGATTTCATATTGTAAACTTTCACAAAGAGCATTGTCCACTGTTCAAGGATACGGTAGGTGTGATTTATGGGATGTGTTCAGTTGAACTTACAAATTCCAAACAAAGTTTTACATGTATTCTTTGTTTGCTTGTACTGTATAGTCAAGCATTTTTGGTGTGAACTGAGGTGTTTTAAAAGGGTGTACAAAGACTTGGCATATTCTTTCTTTTCAAGTCTCTACAAGTGATCAGATTTAAATATGTGTGAAAAACTAGTTTGTCAGGAATTACAGAAAAGAAAAAAAAAAGGCAAAAAAGTACTGTAGCAGAAATGAGTTTTTGTGGTATGAGTTGTTGGTACCTTCTTTGATAGTCTATGTTCTAATTTGCAACTCCTCTTACCTGTCAGCAACTTCTTTGCTTTGCTGTTATAAAATTTTTGCATCTATAAGCAATATATTTCACCGCAAATTTTAGATGTGCAAAATGTTATCTTCCTCTTGTAAGCTTTTGCAATTGTAGCATTTCATAAAAAATTATTTTCCTAACTGTGACTTTCGAAAACTTCGCAAAAATGCAGTTTCATCAATTATGCAAGCTGTATTTATTCTAGTTAACTTTTTAAAGCTGTGCACAATGCAGTATCTGAGCCTTGCAAAATTTCACAGTTGAATTGTTATAATTGAAAAAAAAAGAATCTACATTTGTACAAGGGTTGGTAGTCTCATTTGCAGAATTAGGCTGTGTGAAAAGGGAAAAAGAAAAATCTCACAAGTTTGAAATGATGAGATGTTGAAAGTTACCATATCTATTCAAACTGAAAAAAGTTTTTTGGAGCAGTAATTGCGGCCTTGAAAATCTGCATTTTTCTGAGAAAGTGAGATCCAACTCTTTGTTCAACTGTAGATCTTATCTGTTCTTTTTGATGCAATTCATAGACTTAATGCTTACTGCTTTTGTTAATTAAAACTGTGCTTTCATCCTTGTAATTGCTTTCAATCTTATGCATGTTTTGTATTGTAGTTGAAACAGTCAATGCCTGTGCTAGCAATCCTTGTGAAAATGGTGGCAGCTGCTTTACAGGCAGTCAAGGGGGCTTTGCTTGCTTGTGTACGTCAGATTTTGTCGGGTCTCTGTGCAACTTCGGTAAGGATGAAAATCAGCACTTACCGTATTTCTACTTTTTCTGCATTTTTTCTTCCTATAAGTTTTTGGTTTTCATTTTTGAGATACAGTTTCATCAGTTTCTAAAAGGAGGACTTAGTAAGAGCAACATTTTTTTTTCTTCAAAAAATCAAAATGCAGTGATGTAAATGTCGGAAGGCTTAGTGTTACATTTATTTTACTGCTGTTTCTTTCATAACTAAAGAGATTGTGAGGTTTGCTGTGTATTCTTACTCTTGTTCTACGCAGCAGTTTTGAAACTCTTTTTACTGGCTGATCTCGAATGTGACTTACTCTTTTTGAAATGTCAAAATCCAATGAATCTGATCAATCCCTCTGTAGGCTTTAAAGGGAAAAAGCAGTCACCCCATACTGAATTAGTATACCCCTCTATGCTATTTCATGAATGGCTCTTTTCAACCATGTGACATCATTTTTGATGTTAAATTGCCTATTTTTGCAGCATTACACCTTGTTCATGCAGTACTGATGTTGAGAAACATCCTGAAAAATACTTGTAAGATAAATGAGGGAAGAATTACAAGATTCTGATGATTTTTCAAAATAAAGTTGGGATGACTGGTGACTCCCTTTAAAGTTTTGTTATGATAGGGGTCCCTTCATACTTCAGTTTTTACTCCACCAGTTGTAAGTGTATAACTGTATGTTAGGTTACTACAGTGTAACTTGCCCCCAGTAGGCCTATACCCGGAAGGGAGAGAATGTATAAATGCAAACCCAAGCCTTTCAATGTAGTATTGATACTGCATGGTAGAAACTTGTGTGTAAATTTTAAATGGGCCTAAGGAAAAACGGACGAGTGTGAGTTGATGAGATTGAGATGTATGTGTAGTACATTGCGAATCCCCTTACCCATGCAAGAAGTTCCTGATGCTCGTGTACAAAGAAAGCCAAAGCTTTCTCGTACAAACAGAAGAGGGCTGTTTGCAACTCTTTGGTATGAGCTCCATATTGAACAAACCCATGGCCCCTCCACCCTCAACCTCTGTTCACTCTACTGTTCCAAAGCTCCTTTAAATCTATCCAGTCATTCAAGGGTAACCCAATTTCAACAGCAGGGCTGATCAGTTTTCGATCAACCTACTATGAAAACATGACGTTCGTGTGGGCGTTGTTTGATAATTGGATGATGTTGGAAGCAAACTGGCATTGTCATTGGCTGCTGCTATTGATTTTTGTAGTGAATGTCAAAGGTCATTTGGGGTCACCAAAGGTCAGATACTGAAAACCTTGTGCACACAATATCTCAAGGAACAAAACTGTGATAGACCTCAAACTTGTCATACTGGTACCCTGTATTGAGTAAAATATTTTGGTTGAGGTCAAAGGTCATTTGGAGTGACCAAGGGTTAAAAACAAAATATTTTGCACATAATATCTCAAGAAAGGAAGTGTTCATGAATCTCATACTTGGTATGTAGGTACCCCACATGGAGTAGCTATCATTTTTGGTGGAGGTCAAAGGTCATTTTGAGTCACCAAAGGTCAAAAACTGAAAACCTTGTCAAGAAGGGACGTGTTCATGAATCTCATACTTGTTATGTAGGAACTCTGTATGGAGTACAAGAACCCTGTATAGTTTTTAGTGAGGGTCAAAGGTCATTTTGGTCACCACTGGTCAAAAACTGGAAACCTTGTGAATATATATTCCTTGAGAAAGGAAACTGATGGACCAGACATGGATCTAAGGCAGGGATGCAGAGGGATGTGCCCCCACCCTCTTATTTTAGCTGACCACTCTAATTTTTTATGCCTTGTTATCGAAACACAATAAAAATGGTAAAAATCAAATTTCCTTTATGTTGTTTTTGGGAAGCAAAAGCCAGGAAATTGCAAATTGAGGCCATCTTATTTTCAAAATTTTCTGTGGGAGGTCCCCCAGAAAAATCACCTAAAATAAACCTTGATTATTGGGTGAAGAGTTACTCCTGAGGAACAAGCATTAAACTTGTGTAATGTGTAATGAATACATGGAAACTACAATGCATTTTTACATTCTGGTTATAATAAAAGGAATCCCTTGTGTCACCCACTGCCCCACCTACCATCCCCATTGGTTGGCTAAATTTTATAATTAAGTAAAATATACATGTAGAGTAAGGTCAGGACTGTACCATCTACCAAGAAAACTTTTCAACAGTATCTTGCATAATTTTACTGGCCTTTTTCGTTCGTCATTTTTATAGTGTATTCAAAATTACTCCATTGACTCAAGGTACTGTATTTAAAAGAAATTGTATGGTTTATTTTTGCTAAGAAAATTGTCCAACTTTGCAAACCAGTTCAAAAACAAATGTGAGTTTATACATGTTGGAGATCCCGCAGTTTGAATACAGAGTCACATTGTAGATCAGTGATTCCAAAAGTGGGTTATGAGATAAAAACCATGGGTGGGCAGCCCATATGGTGGTCATGGGGATTGTGGATCATTTAAGTGGGTTGCAACAATTTTAGGTCACTATTATCCTTTCTGAATAAGCGTAAAACTCATACCGGTAGGATACAATAGTGAAATAATGTGATTTAGGTACAGAGATGTTTGCATTCTGTCATTACTTATACTTTATATCGGGAGGGGGGAGTGGGTCGCCGAAGAATGTAAATCATGGAATGTGGGTCGTTTGGAATCACTGCTGTAGAGGGACAGGATAATGCTGTTCCTCTAGGTGGAGCATGTCAGTACAAAGTACACCCTATATATACTGTATATTTCAAGCATACAGAGGCCGTACCATTGTCCACTTTCTTTAGTCTTTGTACTAGATACTTTGCATTCTTTGCTAACAGTGTTAGAATGACTAAAGTGTAACATTCCATGTTGAATGAGGCATAGCTCTGCATTTATCTCCACAGTATGCTCCATCACATGCCCTTTGTAAGTTCAAGCTCTGAAATATAAACGCTCAAAGACAGAGAAGTGCAAATGATTGAACTAAGGTTAAATTTATGTAACAGTAAGAACTTCATCACTGTACCTTTTGAATACTTCTCTGTGCACAGAAGGTACAGTATTGCATGATGTTGGAAAATGGCCTCTGTGGCAGTTATTGAAATGTTGGTTGCAACAGCAGACATAGATGTGCCGGATGAGAAAACAGTTTGAGCAAGGGGAACATGACATTTTGACCCTCCTTGCAGGAATTATATTGTCATGGTGTCAGATGTTAGATCTGTTGTATAGTAAAAGTATACTGTAGTTACTTTACATCTTTCTTTAATAATTCCATTAATTTTATTACATTTTATTGACAATTGGTAATCGTTGTGTACATTCACCTAGATTGGTAAATTAAAATGATATTTAATGACATGCCCAGTAGCTGTATGTGATGCTGTGTGTGTAGTATCTGTGTAGTTGTATGTGATTTGTTCAGGGCTATTGAATACTCAGTACATTTTAGGCTATATTGGTGCATAAATTATTATTATTATTATTATTATAATGTTTTTTGTCCCCTTTTCTTTAGATTCTGAGGTGTGCAGTTTCAAGAGACCCATTGTCGGCCAGATCTTCGAATTATGTCCCTTAAGTGTTAAGGAAGTCAGTGGCAGTCCACTTCCTGTGGCAGGTCAGATGTCATCGTGGCAGTTCACTGAGGAACCTGTTTTTCAGGGAGGATTCATCAGGGAGGTAATGTTCATCTGACTACAGTACATGACTTATAACAATGCTTCAGTCACACTGCTGCTGGGATCTACGTACTGTACAGTAGGCTTGGGCAGGTTGCCTGACTCTACTTCAGAGTTGTGACTCTTGGCCAGGTGTCGAGTAACGACTCCACTTTCCTTGAAGTTGCGACTCCGGTGGAATTTTTAATGATATTGAAAACATTCATGAAGATCGGTTTCTTGTATGCTTAGTGGTTTGAATTAAAGGGCCTATAGCATCCCCCCAAATATATTGAGACCTAACCGGTTAGGCCTAAATCTGTTGTTAGTTGTGCTTTGATTGACATTCATTCAAACAATCATGCCCCACCCTGGTTGGCCAGTGATCATAACTGGCACAATGCAATTAGCTCACAATCACACATAGGTTGTCCTTCAAATTTGTGTGGAGCAATTTCAGCAGGTTACTGTGGCTGTGTCTTGGAAGTGTCACTTGTTTGTTTTTAAATTGGAGGCTGGGCTAAAGTTAGTTCAGTTGGGAGAATTTGTTCTGTCTGGGGTGAGACTTGAGAGCCTTTAAAACGATAAGCATGAACGGAGCCTGACAATCGGAGGTAGGGTAAAACACTTTTTTGCAGAGTATCCTCTTCTCCGACCCCAGGTGTGTTTTGAGTAAAGTGCTAAGGAATAATAAAACGCTGCTCTGTTCTACGGTCCCTTACAGGTCACATTCAATTACTAGGGTAGCATTTTTGGAAGTGATTCTGTACGAGTACAGAAGTTCCAAAAGACGTCATCGCTTTACATGACCTAGTGTTCAACCGTCATCTTAGCGATCAAAGTTTCACTGATCGCAAGGTCAAGTTATGCTGCTAACGTGAAACATTCATCGATGTGGGATCCTACAGCGTTGCGCGTGAGTGTAGAGTAAGCGCGCACGTGCACAAAACATCGACAGTTTGACGTTCAACGAGCCCGCGAATAAAGATGTATGCGTAGCGCAAAGTACTTCTTTAAAGGGGTGCAGTTTATACGTCGTAAGCTCCCCTTTTCACAACCACGTTGAACGGCTTTCACACTATAACATTAGTACTTCATGTAACTAGCACAGTATAATTATAGCAGCAACCCGCAATTTCTAGCATTCGAACCGCGCAATAGTTCGTTTCAAGCTTTCTCGCTAAGAGGAGGGAAAGCCATTATGCCGCCAGACTGAACGCCGTGACTAACGCGCCTCTATTTTTTTTTCGTGGGGATGAGCTTAACGAAAAAGAATTTGTCATCTCCGCTGGGTACTTTGCCGTAAGCATTACTCCGTGGCAAATAAAATTAAACTGGAGAACATTTAGCTTACCAGCACCCCATACCACAGGGATTGCGCAGGTATCCCGGAATATGTTTCTTCTCTGAAGTAGTATTTGTTCTCTCAGCTTAAATATTAATAAACAAACTTCGTGTAATACCCCCTTCTGATAACTTTTCACCTCTATTTACGCGTCGCCTTATAACCTTGTCAACATGTCATTAAATACTTAAAACTGATAGTAAATGTTTCCCACCATCCAACATGAAAAAAAAAAAAAAGAAAAATAAGAAGGAGAATTTGAAATATGATTAAAACCATCGTTACAACGACTTTAAATATTGTAATAGTCAAACATGTTTTCAAAATGATCAAAATAGATTTTATGGTTCTTCTTGGCACCCTCCGATGTTTTCGGTAAAATATAGACCTATTGGTTGTCCTGTTTGCCAAAGCGTTAGACCAGCAAGAGAACTAACCGGGAGTCTCTTTTTGTTGAGCGCTTCCATCCTTATCAATACTTTGGTGAAATTTGATTGTCACATTGTGCAAGACTGGTTAGCGGCGCCATTACGCTTTGACACCAACTGGAGATAATACGAAGTTTGATGCATACCACGGGTACGGTGTGGTTTTTACTGTTAGGTGAAGGGGTTAATTACCCTTAACCTTGCGACAATTTGTCACTGTTAACTTTTAAGGTGGGCTTCATATCACATCAGATACAACAGATTACGATAGCATTTCCCTCTGCGACGTCGTTCAAGTCAAGGACACACTCCGATGGTAAACCTACCTCCACATAAATCTTGTGTCGATAGGGACTCTGCCATGCCTCTAATAGAAAACAAACCGCCCAATATTTCTCCCTTAAGTTAAACGATTAATTTGGTCTATTTATTTTCGAGTGTACTGTTTTCTTTTAAAAGTTGCGAAGGGAACGAGTGTTTCTTAAAAAAAAGAAAAGAAAAAAAATGCTCTCAACAAGTCCAGTCAACCATACCGTTTCATCTTCACCATTGCAATGCCGTGAAATAAAAACTTTCTTACTGATAAGATCAGATTTAAAGAGTTGAACTATTCAGTACAAAACTCACTGAACTAGCAGTGAAGTGCCTTGGGTGTTGTACTCGACTGAAGTATGTAAGTTAAGGAAACTTTCAATTGACTGTAAGCCTTAAGGGAGTTGCTTTCTTTCCTTCCATTGGTGACGTCAGAAGGTTTCACAGACTAAGCGGGACAATGGGAAGGTAATGGATGGGTGGCTTAGTGACGTACCTTGATGGGTCATTTATCTCGTCCCAGGCTGTTAAGATTCTCCCAGTTAAGTCAACATCTAGCCCCACCTCCAGAATATAGGTAAAATGTCTGTCGCACATCCTAGAAAAGCTTTAGTGCCTGTACCAAGTTTAAATTGCACAAGGCTATATGTTGCCTAGTACGTATATTAGCTTACTGTGAGTGATTGCGCCGGTTTTCTTGACCAATCAGAGTCAAGCTGTTGCTTGAATTTATGTCAATCAAAGTGCAGTGGCACTATTTCTAAATACAGGTACCCTTAGATTCCTAAATTTGTTTGTGGTGACGCAACAGCCGCTTTAAACTTTATAGCACACGTTGTTACCTAAAGAAGGGACATCATAGAATTGGAACTTCCCTCAGCAGTGGTGGATTAAGCTGTTATAGCGTAATTGCTCATACAGTTTTTTTAAACAGAGCCGAAAAACCGACAATGACCCCGACCAGAATTGGCGTCCGATTCGGCTGCGACCGCCAATCGCTTATTCGTTAATAATTGTGCTGTAAAATTAAGCCTGTTTTTTTGATAATCGACAGTGCTTTACCCTCCACCCACTGCTTGTGCTGAGGATCGAATGGTCATTGATAGTATACGGGTCATATGCATTTTTCAAGAAAACTTGGTAATTAACTCGATAAACTCATAAAACAAGAAACAAACAAGAAAAAAAAAAAAAAGTAAAAAAGGTTGGTAGGCGCTGGTGTCTGTCCAGGCAGTTTTTGTTCGTCAAGTACTGTTATTTTTGAAAACGCTAATGTGGCAACCCTGAAATCCAGAAATCCTGCCAGGTAGAGTAAGCTTAGTACTGTGAGCCTATCTGAACAGTTAATAGGCGGGTGGCACCTCAATCAGAGCTGACTGTGGCAACATACGCCGTCCATCTATCCTCGCGTTAAATGGCAAAGAACGCCTAAAAACAAAGACATTTGTCGCCGGTAGTGTGTCTTCCGTTAGACGCTCTGTTTCAACCTGTGGCACACATCTCAACCTGAAATTGTGAACATAATTGGCATAGGGCGGTAATTTCCATAACTTTTCAATAA
>JAAAJZ020461707.1:0-11874 GCA_010015985.2 Actinopyga echinites
CTGATGTTTGTAAGATGTAGGGGGAAAAAAAGTGAAAAAAGAAAAAGAGAAGGTAATCTTTGTCATTACGGAGCATGAGGAAACCCAACTTGTGACTTGGAACTTTTTACAGGTTCTCAACATGAGTCAACATTTACATGCAGATGTTTGAAAACAGTGTAACCTACAGTCCACTGACCAGGGTGCAGCCTGCTGGCGGATCACATCCGGCCTGTCAACAATATTCTGTTCTCACCAATTCTTAAGCCAGGCTTTCACAGATATGCTTCACTGTTAACCAAAGTAATGGTTGACTTTTGACCTGCATATTATACAAGGACTTACAATATAATGGATGACTTTTGCAATTTGAAAAGAAGTAAAACATCACCGCGGTGTCTTAAAAATGCTATTTTTCCCATGCATGGTTGGTGGCTGTCTCAGTTTTACTTGATGTTGGACAGCTTTAGTACAATTAATGTTCCTAAGCCCCATGCAGGTACCCCTTGCCAACACTGCCCATCCTTCCCACTAACAAGCCCCCTATATCATCAAATTAATGTGGTAATCAGTACAACTCAGCCTTTTACAAAAGTAAGTATAATCATTTATATGTCCATTTACAAAAAAAAAAGAAATTGTGAAGATCATGACTTTCTATCACTGTAATGGAAATTTTAAGATCACGAATTACTGCAATTCCTTTCCACGTGCTTGAAAGTTTTTTCCTATGAAGTTAGGTTGTACTTACCAGGGTTATCACCCCAACCTCCCATTCTTTGACCCATGGGTCCCATGGGTGGCACTGGTCCCATTGGACCCATTCTAGGGTTGCCAAAACCAGCATAGTCCATGAAACCATCAAAGAGGCCAAGTCCCCTGTAGGCCTCAGTGTATCCTAAACAGAGACAAGACAAGGAAATATAGGAATTGCTTTTCCTGCAAAACATATTGACATGTTAAATATCCTGCAATGTTTTGACACGACTGCAGTCTTGGGTTATTATGAAGTAATTTTGAAACTAAGCACTTAGGCCTATGATTCTCAACAGCAGCCCTCAGACCCTCAGAACCCGCACGCTCTTCCAGAGTAGCACTTGAAGTGGTTATAAGTTTAAAAAGAAATAGAACATTCTGAACAACAAGTACAAAACATAACACAGCTGGGTACAAAAGTACAAAACTCCACATGCTGACTAATACTCTTATAAGTATTTAAAATTCACTACTTTCTTCCTTCCTCTCCGCTTCCTTCCTGTGAAGGGATCCCAGGTTGCTTGATGCACAGATAGTTGTAGGGTATTTTGCTTTTTAATTTTTGGAATGCAGCCCTTCAACTTAGTGTGAAGGCTGTGTCCTCTCTGTCTGGCTCTGACCCTTTAACATATGAACATGTACATAAAAAAAAGTAAAATAACAAGGCAGTTCAACTCAACAGCTACAGGTTAACAGGGTTGCCAACATTTGAGAGTCAAAAGTATAGTCCTGATTCAACTGAATTTCTGCAAATATTGCTATCATTTCAATTTACCTTAGATGCCCATAGAAAAACAATATTTTCTCGAAATCCTCAAAAAGTATTTACAAATGGTTCTCAAAGTACAGAAAATAAATTGCTGTATATCTGCTTGTGGCATTCATTAGGTCATTGCAAAAAAGATGACTTGGAATCACGACTCTATTCAGTCATGACTCCTAGGGCTGTAAGAACTCAGCACCAAAAATACTGGATTAACCAAAACCTGTTCTTAATTACTCACCTCCATAGCTACCCTTGAATCTACTGACACCTCCCCCTCCTCTCACTGGTGGAAACCCAAACCCTGGCATGGGGGGCATGGGAGGCATACGATCATACGGGTGGGTTCTCATCATGCGTCTCATATTGTTGTTGGCATTCGTAACATCCTGAGGGCTGCATCTGAAGATCTCAATGTACCTGGGAGAAAGAGGCAAATCATACGATGCAGCAATGTAACAATGGTGGATATCAGTAGAACAGACAAGAATGTAATGTAAGGCCTTGTTAAAGAAGTGGTTGCCAAGAAAACAAGAATTGTAAGATGACATCACTAAAACCTTTTATAAAGACACATAATACATACTGCTGCACTGAACAAAAAAAAAAATTTTTAGAGTATCACTTCCAATCAGTGTCACAATAAAAATGAAGTTTTAAGGAATTTGTCCTTGACAAATTAATTTCATTCATTTGCAAGTAATCCACTTTCAAAAAATTACAACCACAAATTGTAAGGAAACTTCTAAAAATGTTGATTAAGTTGAAACAAATAATGACTGCATGCATGAGAACTTGCATATATGCTTGTTACAGCATGTTACATAATTACTGCTTAATGTGTTAAATCTTGCTTATTTTTACGGCATGTAACATGCTTAATGTTTCATGCATGAAGTTTTGAATGCAATTACTACCATAAGTAACATACTTAGTGTCACAGGAAAAAGTTCTAACTGTACTTGCTACTCTATTTGACCTCACATACTTATGTCACATGCACAAAGTTCTATATGTTTTGTAACAGCATCTGCTGTCACACTGTCTGTTAAATGCAGTAACTTCTGAAAGTGTTTGTTACAGCAAGTACATGCATGAAGTTCAATCATCTTTGTTTCAGAACGTTACATAAAAAAGTGATGTTTTATGCATGAGGGATCTGAACCATGGTTGCTCTACCATGGAACACCAAATAAACGCTCATCAAGCATCATATCACAGGGTTTCCCCTGGGTTTTAGAGAGAGTGATGTGGTATTGGTCCAAGGGGGTAATTATGTTGCCAACTCTGCAGGGAGGACTATCAATACTTTTATAGCTAGTACATTAGAGGTAGCAATTATAGCAAATTTCTGTGAGGTGGTGGCCAAAAACTGTGAGGTGGCTGCCTCACAAAAAGAACGCCAGGGGAAACCCTGATATCAGTTACCAAACGTTTCCTTTTAAGTAAGTTCTATTTGTTTTTTTCCTATCTACACACATGTTTTGTCACACAGGAGACATCTACTTTAAATTAAGTGAAATATAACAAACAAGCCAACAATTTAAGTTTTAGCTATCACCTAAATATCCCTTCATTCCTTCTGACAAAATCAACGTTTCAGGCAGGGCTGCCATTAGGTTATCTTATGCCACATGGTTCATGTTTATCACTGCTAGCCAAAGAATTCCCTAGAATAAATGTTTTCTTCTCTTTTAACCAGATTACAGAGTATTTCGTAGCTCTTGCTCTCTTCCACTCACTTAGTGAGAAATTGTATGATTTCATTCCATTTCTGCAGAGTATATTTCACTTTACCTAGTGTACTTTGTAATTGATCTATATAGTCACTGACACAGCTGCAGCAATCAGCATGCAAGACAGGAATTTGTAAAATACTGGTATCGGATTGGTGTCAGCTAATTTCAGGAATTAAAATATCGGATCCCAGTAAAATCAGTTATCGGTGACATCAATTCAATACTACCAGATATTGCAAGACAGTGCTTATACTTAAAGACACATACCACTGTCGCATGACCACATAACTTTGCAATCATAGAGCCAGCAGAAAACGAGGTCCATGTTTTTCTTAGCATGCAGACGACTGTACTCCATAACTCGGACATGATTAATAGATTACTTTCACATAGATAGACCTAAAACCTCCCATCCACCTCCACAGACCACCCTCAAAACTACCCCCACTCAACCCTCCCTGCCCCCTTAATACCCCCTACATTCATGCTGATACATTCCCCCTATCGTCCAACCCTACATCCCCTTACACAAGCACACCCAAAGCACTTACTTATACTACTACACCTCTCTACCCTACAATGGAGAACTATAAAATTAAAACTTAGTTTAGAAGAAAAGTTGAAAAGGAAAACGAGGGAGTCCCACCAAAACCACCATTACTGGTAAAGTCATCGTTTTCAATGCAAACCACCAGCCCACCTGTGCCCGATCTTCTCCTTGTGTTTTTGCAATGCCTTTTCAGCCTCTTCCTTTGAGGCAAAGCGAACATACGCTTCCCCCGTAGGCCTCCTGTGCATATCAGTCATCAGGGTGATACCATTCGCCTTGATCTCCAACCCTTCACGGTTGCCAGTCAGAAACCCACCACGCCACCACATAAATCACATAAGGGGAAAGAAGGATGCATAAAGGTTACGTCAGATCACACATCAATTCGTGAATCATTTTGTTCTGCATGTTACTTGGATTAAATACCACAGAGCAAATCTTTCAGACTGATTAAAAAAAAAGTACGAAAAATTTTCATGAAATACTAAAATATTGCATTTCATCCATTACCGAGTGTGGTATTATTCTTCCATAAATTTTAACAGTTCTATGTAATTTGACTGAAAGAAATATGTCCAAATCACAAACATTCTGGATGGTAAATTCCTAACAAATCCTGAGTGTTTTCCTAAAATGTTTGTCAGAAGAAGAAACCCAAACAACATGTGCTCAAGAAGGGCAAGTTATAACAAACAGTGGGCCCCTTTCAGCCACAAATCCACACCCTCCCACACACCATCACTTCACCCACACCCCTCCACTTTCCTTCAACCTAGTAACCTTTCCTTGACCCCCACCCAACAAGCAAACCCTCACTATCTCATCCCCCTCCCCCTCACTCTTCTAGCCAATAACTCAGACATCATAGCTGATAACATTTTTTTCATGGCAGCGTTACTTATAACCATAAATACTGATATCCAGACAAGCACATACATACACGTTTGTCCTATTCACCTTCCGGATGTGACAATGATCAACCACAGATAAATCATTACTTTACTATCAGAGCTGATTAGATGCAAACATTTATCTCTGGGCAACACAAAAACAGATACATACATATTACTCTTTCAGGTTTTTACAAGACATACTCGACATGCAACATAAAAATTCAAACCTAAGATGTTTTAAATTTTTTTTTTATTGCTTAAATGTACTGAAAAGAGTCATCCTGAGTGAACTCAGCTATATTTAGACCAATGTAATTAATATTCAAAAGTCAACTAGCCAATGAGCATCCATCCTCTGTCAAGGTTTACTTGTCTTACCGCTAAAGAACTGAACAATGTCCTCCTTAGTGCACCCATATGGAAGTCCACGAAGTCTGACACATTGGCCTTCCTTCGGCTTCACGGCGTCCTCCCCTGCTCTCTGAGTGACCCATTCCATTTCACTTTTCTGTGATCTGTAGACTGTCCATGCAATGACATAAAATAAAGAAAACAGAGGAAAGACGCAATAAGTAACTCTCACTCTACAACACCAGCTCCCTTCTAACGTAAAATACACAACATTCAATCTACAACACCAGCTCTCTTCCAATGTAAACTATACAAGTCTAAATCTACAACACCAGCTCCCTTTTAATGTACTGTAATTTACATGCAACCAGGGTTGCAGCTACGTTGGGGGTTTGCACCAGAACTTCAAGTTTCCTGACCATCACAGACTGTTAATTACAACTTACCAACTGGTACTAAGTTCTCTGGAAATAAGTTGCATACCTTCTTTAAAATACTACTTAATTCCTTCCCTCCACTCTGTTTCAAGCACAATTTCTCCTACGAAGCTGGTAACAACAAATATTACACACCATTATCATTATTTATCTGTTTTATTGGCAAAATAGGGCCATCTGCAACATAACATCTGTCATATTGATGATGTTTGTAGTCTGGACCCTCGGCATGAAAATGCTCCCTGCACTCACCATCGACAGTCTCAACCAGCACACAGCTTTCTCTAGCTACAACCCTGAAGGCAACCATGGCAGAGCAAGGTCATTAAGTGACAGCAACACCATATAACAATTGCGGTTAACCATTTAACTGTGTACAACGGATATATCCGTCATGTCCTAACTCCACACTACTGTGTATGAAGGATATATCTGTCTGGTAACATAATAATGTAATAACAATTCCGCAGTGGGATGAAAGTTGCAAAATTTTAATTC
This sequence comes from Actinopyga echinites, assembly GCA_010015985.2. NCBI lineage: Eukaryota > Metazoa > Echinodermata > Holothuroidea > Aspidochirotida > Holothuriidae > Actinopyga > Actinopyga echinites. The sequence continues at coordinate 5,967 of JAAAJZ020461707.1, forward strand.
TGCATTTTAACTGGTTAATACATAGTAACACAAATATGCATAATGGGGACTTGGGGGTTCAGTGAACATATGCCAACATGGCTGGAAAAATGGTAACTTCCCAGAAAGCTAGCCAAATTTCTCAAGTTATTTTCTACAAATTTTCAAGAACAAACTAGCCAAATTCCCCTTCAAATGCCAAAATCCCCCAGCAAAGTTTCCTAGGTTCATTATTTCTTCCAACCATACACGCACTAGTTTAACCTTGTTAACCTTGCTTGGCGCTGAACAATGCCCTCAAGTGTAACTCGCAACTGCAAACTGAGTAGATCTGCTGTATACATTCCAAGTCAATGAACACTAAACTGTCAAACAAAACAGTACCATGACAAACCGGAATATACACAAAACAGTCAAATGTAACACATCCCCTCCTACATGTAACCAGGTAACAAGTGTTGTCATGGATACGTACCTTCAATGTAACGTTTTTTCATGTGCTTGTTGTGTTTCTTGAATGCATTGTCCATGTCGTTCTGGTCAAAAAATTCCAGGAAGGCCTCACCGGTTGGACGACCATCTTTGCCGTAGATGAGTTTCACCCCTTCTTCCTGTTCTCCTATTTTACTGTCTGTTCAAACCAAAAATACAACTTCTTTACTGAAACGAAACTCATAAAAAATTCCCTTTTTCACCTGTTATTTTCGTAATTCCTTCAACAATGATAATAACATACCTGTAATGCCAAGGATATCAAACTTTTGACAAACAAGTCTGGATCTAACTTCAATGTGAGTTCAGAGGTCCAGAATGACAAGCAATAAATAATTAAAAAAATATTATTTAAATATTAAATATTACTATTTGTTTGACACATACATGTATTTAAGTACACAAGTCAGTGTCATTGGTTCAAGAGTCAGTGTCAATGGGTCAGACACTTAAGTTCACTCCAGACTCACACTTAGGCTTTTTATAAAACAACATGCACAAATCCTACATGAGCTATGAAAACACAGACCTATGTTTTTCCTTTGCTTTAATAAAAAAAAAAACAAAGACATGTGCTTCTGATGTGGATAGGCTTACTCCCCAGTCCACATTTGGACCACTCTCTGAACTTTGAGAAGTCCTGCTTTAATGGATGAACAGTTGCAGATAGAACTTTAAGAGTAAAGCTAAATGCACACAGACATCAAAAAACATGAAATGCGAAACAAAATGTCTGCCCTGTGCATTGGACAAAAACAAATGTTTGTTTCATGAAACAATGTTTCACGAAATAACCATGTTTGTTTCGCTAAACAATGTTCCACAAAACAACTATTTCTGTACAGTGCACACAGACGTCTTGTTTCGAGTTTCACATTTCGTGTTTTCTGACGTCCATGTGCGTTGAGCTTATGTGCAAAAAGTTAACTCCTATTTCTGCAAACATATGTCATACAGTACCAATTACATGCACAAATAAAGTCCTTTATCACAAGCTTTTCAGATTTTCTTAATGTTGAGGCTAAGTTTGGAAACATAATTGCAGCGTGAGTAGAATGCCAAATGTGAACAGTATAATGCGCAAGTGTTATGGGAGGTGAGTACAAGTACCAACCATAGAATTATAAGGGATGGGAGAATGCTGTCACAAGTTGAACTTTGAAGCTGTAGTATTGTGATGACGTCACACGCTGTTGGGCAAGAGACTCGGGTTTACCACTTCTTCCACACATACCACACATACAGTACTGTACAGTCTGGAAATTTGTTCGTTTGATTTCTAATGACAGATGACAGAGAAATCGAAGTGAATGGAACCACAGGGTACTGTATGGGATTCTGATTGTATAAAGTGAAAGTTACTTTCAATTATTGGACTTTGCGCTGTTTAATTTGTCTGAAATTTGAGTCAATGCTGCTACAGTGCCACTCTGTTTCGGTTTCTCTGTCATCTGTTATTAGCAATCAAACGGAAAAAATTTCAGACTTAACTTGTGTTATGAACGAAGAAGTAAAGTTGAAAACAAAAACCTAGAGAAAAAATGCAAAGAAGGGCAGCAATTAAACCAAGATAAGAAAGGTAACAACTGAGGCAAATGGTAGACAAAGCTCAAGAGCAATAACAAAGACGAAATAAACGTAAAGAACTAAAAACAAACATACAGGAAGACCAAACGCTACACGTGTGTTGCGGCTACGTGCCTTGCTGTAACGATGGAAATCGAAGGCGGAAACTTCCTCGTCGGTACATACGGTGTGCACCACGGCTACTTCCATATGCAAAGCTAGCTGAATTATTTATACACCATTTATTGCCTTGATAACAACTTGCGCTGATAAAAATGCGCAAACAGATGTTCCTCACAGAAGAGTAGAAAAAACCCCTTTATGTAGAATGTTTGAAGTAGCAAGTTATTGCCACTCGGTAAGACAATACAAAAATATCGATAAGTGTTATTGTCTTTATCCGGCAAAGCATGAGTGATCGTTAAGAGATTACACGTATGTTTGATAAGTCCCCCGTTTCTTCCCCCCAAACCATTTCTTGGCTTGGTCACGTGGTAATCAAATCAACTCCATTGCAGTCGGAGCAACTGGGCCTGTCCAGTTAAGTTAAGGACCGTCGCTTTATTAAGTATCCTTATCTCGTGAGATGTCACCACTTGCATGGAATGTAAAAAGATAACGATAACTGTTTTGAAGAGAAAGAGTGATCATTTCAAAATAACACTATGCATGTTTGATTAGTTCCCCGCCTCTCTCTCACGATGCGATGCTTATGCTTTACCTTTCTGAGCTTGTCGAACTCACGTGGATTGTCTGACTTAAGGTAACTTAAGAGTTCATTGTTCATGGTACACTATGAATCGTGATGTATGTGTGACTGTTACATCAATGCCTTAAAGTTATTTTAAAACTCCTTATTCCTTCAGATCTCCTCATGTTCACATTTTATATGATCGTCAATGGAAGGTTAAATCAGTGAGGTACGTTGTGTAACTTCAACAGTCAATGGATTTATCTTCACAAGAGTGAAGAGAACCGTCAAGCATAACCTAGCGTATGAACGAATTGTGGTAAGATAATTCAAATTTCGGTGACTTAAGTTTACCTTTTTAGAAGAGCTGCACTGCTACAGGTTGACATTGAATAAAATTATTCAGCTTATGCTTGATTTGGTATTTCAAAATATACTGGGTAGCGCCTGAAATGCCCCTAACGGAATCTCACCCTCTTCATCCCCAACCATACATGTAACCAGAAACGCTAGAATTCAGATGGGGAGGGTGGGGGGTATGGTGGCACCAGCACTGCAGGCAAGAAGATAGGGGACACCAGGATTTCTCACGTACGGTAGCCTTCATCTATTTCTTACTCGCTTTAAAAAGTTGTGGGTGCATGGTATCCCGTATTTAGCCTGGGACAAGAGTACTGCTTTGACATATTCCCGGCACCCTGGTAAGCCATATAGCAGGGGTTCTCAAGTGACGGCCCGCGAGCCATTTGCGGCCCGCGACGTGCATTTCAGCGGCCCGAGGAAGATTCGAGGAGCCCATATATGGGCTCCGCTTATATGGTAACATCACAAATTTTGGCTACTACAATTACAAACTCAAGCAAAAGGGCCCTCGGCCAAAAACACTTGAGAACTCCTGCCATATGAACCAAATTATACACGGTAGCGTTCCTAAACTTTGTGATTTGTCACCCTACTTGGTTGACATGAAAAATGGGGAAATTGAAACAATACTTTCAAATGTAGGTAGGTCACTGTGGGTGGTCAACTGCATGTACGGATCAGTGATATGTAGATTGCACAGCATAGTGGCTGTACAGAGTTGCAACACATTCACACTCAAATTAATTGAGGGTGGATTGTTTGTTTGGAAATGTAGTGTCTGTAGTGTAGAAAATGAAGAGTGGAAGGCCTCAGGGTAATTGCTAGTTTGCTAAGACAGTTGCTGAGGAAGGAAGAGTGGCTAAAACAAAAATTTTGTTGGGAACGTCGAACCACGTCAGCCCGATGAAATTGGTACATTTCATATAGTCATCATGGGGTGTAAGGAACACGAGAAAAAACTACGGACCGCGAGAGTGTGAAGATACATCACAGTGCTGTGAACAGATTTTACTTTGCTGACGTATAAACTCCGCAAAATGAAATAAATCTTCGTAGGAAAAATTTAAAAAATCTTCAGTGTCCAAGATAACTGTTTGATAGTTTTAACCAGCTTTCGCTGTATCACCAGTGAGCACGTGTTTTGTATTTTTCTGTTGGGAGGGGGAGGGGAGATAAGTATCTTTCTATGCAGGGGAAAAGAGGAATAATTGGTGTTTTCTAGGTCGGGGACAGTGCAATGCAGAGACAGTAAACAAGTCGCGACTCGAGTCAGTACCGTACATCACCAAATTACCTGGTTTGATTAATGTCAAAACTCTATAGTTCCCCATTGAAATAGCATCGTGGCTCGACTCAATGACTTGATTCGACCGTGATGCGCAATTAAAGTAGTTACAGCTGACTTGACTACAGTGTGAAGTGCAGCGGCTGCGCAGTGCTAGTGTTGCTGCTACTTGAATATCAACTCCCTGGTATTATTTTTACTTTATATTCTGTTCGAGAACAGTGCACTTCCTTATTAAAAGGGCGTAAACTGAAGGGAAAAAAGTACTTGGCGCATGATGTTTATACCCCAGTCTGTCCTTGCGGTAGCTTTGCTATCTCGAAACATGCATGCACGAAATAATACTGCCGGTAAAAAGTGCGGCATACAACTTTGCAGCAAAGAGTCGTATATGTCTTCTTTAGAATTCTGCAACATATCAGAGCCAGACAGATTTGCCTGAGACATACACGCTACGCAGCTACGGAAATTTTCAAGGACATATTATGGTGATAACATACAAACATTTTGCTCATCATGCATCATTTGACTCATTTATACAAAACAAACGGATGTGATGAATAAATGAAGTTGACAGAACGATATGCCACCGAAATGTTCGAAAACGTTGAGGTTGAACAACTATTTGCGATTTATCTTCGCCACTGAGTGGCTACATTTCTGCTGAAGTACCGCGCAGAGGAAACTTATTCGGAAAGTTAAGACCAGGCTGTAGGATAAACGAGTCTTAAATGCCTCCCCGACAAACTCCATGCCCACACTCGCGTTCTGTTTACTTGGGAGTCACCATGGTATGAACTGAACGTGTGTGTATGGAGCATCTCGCCGACGATACAAAGAGGCCAATAAAAGCCTCCACAATTACGTGATGAGACTCTAGCGTCACAGTCGCCGAAGGCCGAGTCGTACAGAGGCTTGCAACTGCTTTCAACCATGCAGTAGCCGCGATGTCCAAACTAACAATGACGCAAAAGAATTGGGCTGCGTCACATCGAGTCGCATGATGCGACAAGACGGGCTATCGCAGTAAATAGTCTCATATTGTGCAGGCATTAGATTTGCAGTTGTATCACGGTACTTCTTCTTCCATTAAAACTGGACAGTCGCTATGCAACAGTTGTAGGCAGCTGCCCAGCATCTTCCGTGGTGAGGTCAAAATCAACCTCGTGGGTCGTAGACATTCGTCATCCTCTGTGTTGTGCCCCTAAATAAGCTCTTCATACACACAGATCATGCCAGGAATAGACTTGTCTCGACGTTAGAGGGCAAAACAAACTCCACATAACGATATTCACCGACATGCACCCATGAATACAAACAGCAATGCAGACCAGAGTTGTCAAACGTCTTAGCGATGGTATTAATAGAAGATTATGTCATTTTCACATCGTCATTCAACATGGTAAATCCATGATCTTTCTAGGACTTAGCATTACTGTAGTTATTGTAGTGCGTCGCACTACAATATTGGCATTACTGGCCGACTGCCGAATTCTTTTGTTAAGCCTGTTTGGGTTTGTAACGCCTTTCCT
>JAAAJZ020462809.1:0-11869 GCA_010015985.2 Actinopyga echinites
GGTCAGTGTATAAGTTGTCCTGAACTACACTGAATCCTGAACGAAGGAACCTGGTGAGGTTGACAATCGACAACTGGGATAAAGACAGACCAATAATACACATACAAGCTACCAACACAAAAACTTGCAATTCACCATAAACTCCTTGTACTATAAAGATGAAACTATACTTGTCATATAACCTGCCCTAAAGGAATACCATCATGACTGAATGGGGACTCTGACAGTAGTAGTTCCGAAATGGAAGACTGTCAGCACTGAAACCATACATGTACTGTACTGTACAACACATCCACTGCCATCTGATATAAAGTAATGACATCATTCATATCAACTATAAGCTACTGTACTGCAGTCATACCTACACAGCACCAATCTCTTACGCAGCTGAATGAGAATGCACTTTGTTGCCACAACAAGATGAACAACCTTCACTCAACGAAGATATTCAACTGTGTTCTTTTTTTACTGAAGGATAAATTCTGCTTCAGCTATTGAAAAAACATGGCTCATTTAACAGAATTAAATGTATAACCATTTTGGCTAAGACAGCATTTACCATTCATGGATGGACTTGGATGTAGCGTGCTAAGTAAAGCATCTTGGCACTTGTAAACTAGTGTACAAGCAGACATGTTTATTGCTGCACTAACGCAGCAGTAAGATAAGGGTTATCTGTGTGTGAAAACACTGTGTGTTTTAACCAAACTATACAGAGATATAGGCTAATTTTACAATACATAAATGGGAGGTAAGGAGGGGCGAGAGACTGTGTCTACCATACAAAGGATAATCAAGTTGTAAATTGTGTAATTTATTTATTTGCAGAGTGGAGGAAATGGCAGCTGACTGCTTCTACTTTAGAAAGTACCCACAGCCACTTTGAAAGTAAAAACGAATCGATGACATCTATCAGGAAAAATCACAAGTAAATTAGGAATGTTTTGTAGCTCAGTTTACCGGAGTCTTTTTTTTTTTTTTCAAATTTTCAATCACTTGTTGTTGAACACCACAGAAGAAGGATAAAAGAACATATACCTTCTCTTCATCAACAAAGTTGTGCAACATATCACTTTCTGACAGCTTTTAAATTGCCACTATACATCTTTTACAGCTTTCATGACAAGCAACATTAGCAACTTTGAGGTTTGAAAATGGTTCTTCCGCTCCCTGATCTTAAAGGAAAAAAGCAGTCACCCCAAACTGAATTAGTATACCCCTCTATGCTATTTTGTGAATGGCTCTTTTCAACCACAGAACATCATTTTTGTTAAGAATTATAAGATTTTGATGATTTTTCAAACTAAAGTTGGGATGACTGCTGACTCCCTTTAAAACATTTGGTATATTTCCAAGCATCAAAAAAAAAAAAAAAAAAAAAAAAATGCAGAAACAAGAGTCAATTCAGAAACTTAATGAATATAACACTGAAATAAATTCAAGCTAATGAAGAGAACTTCAGAAAATACCATTCAAGTAAAAAAATACTTGAGATCTATTTTTTACGATCTCTTTACAATAGTAACCAATGTACTTATGTAACGAGTAAGATACAACTTCCATTAAATACACAAAATCCGTGGAAGCTTCCTTCTAATGCAAGATCGATACTTCTCTCAATATATACCATTCAATAGCCTGAGTTAACTCAAGCTCTGTCTACCCAAAATTTCCTTTTGTGATTTGATTGATTGCCATATCAGCATCAAGGATGAAGATGTTAAAACCATAAAACAGAAAGTCATTTGGGCTGACTGCAGTGCTATTCATGGCATCAATGCTGTAACTCCACTCATTAATTACCAGCAACGACTAAAAATCCACACAAAGCATCGACCATCACACGCTCCAAGTACATTCTCAGAATATTCCCTCCAGCTTTTGATGCCATTTTATGTTGATGAATAGTTCATCATCTTTTGATGGCTTATGAAAAGGAAGCAAGGATTAATGAAGAATAGCGGCTGCAGAGAAGGACCAAAAAGAAACGTGAGGGTGTAGACCTATCGTACTTACAGCAACTGGAGGAAAGGAAACTCAATGCAAGCATCAGGTATATACATCAATGCCAGGGAGTTTAATCAGGGAGTTTACTTCACAACTTTGGCAACTCAAACAATGATCAATAATTTATGGAAGTGTTCATCGTGTACTGTAACAATGCAAACTCATGTTTTCTATTGCAACACAGGGCTTGGCATAAGTCTCAAAAAGACCACAGATAAACTGAGTCTGACTCCAGGACACTAAAAGCAATTTTAACTATTCCTTGGGTGACTTTTTGAGGGGCACCATTGCAAACACAAAGGGCACTACAGTTTTTTGCCATCAGTGTCTACCGTTATGTCAAGCCCTGGGATTGACAACTAAAGCAAGTCCACACCATCACTCATCTACGGAGCAAGTGGAACCAAACCCCAGTCAGTCCTCACTACCCACAATGCACTGAAACAAAAAGACTAAAAAACAAAATTGCACTGGAAACAAGGGTGATATCCAGTAGACTGAAGGTCGGCTAGACATAATGTCTCCCTTTGCAGATCAGATTAGAATTAAGGCTAGGGTTATAAATGTTAGTGGAAAGCTGATCAGTCAGCCTAGTGGGCATTGCTCAGAAACAAGGAAATATATTTGTAACTTACTCTTCTTGAATCTACAGAGGTGAGTCTTGAGTTGACAGAATGTGTTGGAGTTATTGTGACCACTGGAGGGGTACTAGTTGGGGCAAGAAGTGGTGATGGTCCCATATGAAAAGCCTTATTTGAAGGGGTTGAAGAAGGGCTTCTGTTGGAGCTGCCAGGTGAAACTTGAGGAGATATTTCATCTGAAAGATGGAAGAGATTGAAACTTCATTATCTGGTGACACATTTGTGGCTCAGTTGATATGATTACATAGGTATGTATTAATTCCATACTCACATATGATGAAAATGTTACTGAATATTTTAGCACTGGGAGGCTGCAGGCACATTAAGTCTTAACTAATGCAGTTTGCTAGAGGGAAACAAACATATGCTGGGGGCTTTGCCATATTGTATTACAGCTTGGCACATCTATCCTTCATGACAACTCACATCAAATAGCAGTGTTTCACTGAATTTAAACTTCTGACCTTAGCTACAAGCTCCCTGTAGTTCTACACATTGTCAGTTAATGGCTGAAATCCAACCCATGGAAACTCATGAACCATTTTATACTTCTTCCTCCAGTTCTTAGGTGCACATTACATACCTATATTTAACAACATCCTCTCAACCGCATGTATCAATGTCACTGAAATATATAAATGCTACTTGAAATTCTCTAGTAACATGAGAATTTGCAAATACAGATAGAAGTTGTTACAGCCTGCAATTATGAATATTCCCTAACTGACTTTCAATCTCTGGGGATTAAACTCTACAACTATTTCATAGTCTGTATTTGTACATAGATATGCAACACTGGGCTGCTGTAGCATACATAATAAGGCTGAGCTGGAATTTTCACTTAAAATCTGCAAGTCAATACCATACCTACACACATCTGTACTAAAGGAGGCAATTATCATTTTGCAGTCAAGGTATCGGATGACCTCTCTCAGTTGTTCATGTAGAGAGGATGAAGATCACAAATACTTATTTCATGCCTTTATCTACTGATTTTTGTGTTTCAACTTCTCCTGAGGCTGGGAATAATTTCTCCAGTATCGCATCGCAGTTTGCTATGTTATGCTCAAATTGCTACAGTACACAAATGAAAACTTTTGTAGAAGTTTTTGTATGAATAAACATAGGGTTATCAACCCCTTTACCATAGAACCCAATAAAAAAAACTCACACTGCTATGCAAAATTTGAACACTAAATAAGCCCCTCTGAAGGTACTTACGAAATCATTGAGAAAAAGACTCATAGCAGGATTTATAGAGGGAGGTCTCCCCCACCTCTAGGCCACATGATAGGTAAATGTTGTTGACTGTATTATTTTCATTTTGTATAATCTATACACTTTTCATATTTTTACTATATTACTGAAGTGGAAATAAAAGAATATCAACTGAAAAAATAACAAAAAACTTCCGACACCTAGAACGGGCAAATAAATGATACTGAATGTATTTTGCCTCGAAGTTTCAATGCTAGTAATCTTTTTACCAGTACCATACTGACTAATTGATAGATCAGATAACCAACAACAATAGGCAGGGCTAGAGTAACAAATCCATTTCTTTGAAGGTTAATACTTTACATCATTCATGATTTAGTAAGTATACACTGAATTCACATAAACCGTATTACTTTCATAAGAATTAAAAAGCTTTCAATCTCATAACACAATGTAAATACTATACAACAATTTTAAATTTGTGTGTATACTACAACACGCTACAGTAGAGCTCTACTGCTCATTACAGAATACTCTAAGCTAAGATGCTGAAATATCAGAATCAACATCTTAAGAAGATCGCTATTCGCCTGTATCTTCTGAATAAATAATGTACCATTTTATTTTTACTTACATGTCGACTTACAACAGGAATGGCTTTTACAAAACAGTAGTCACGGCACCATTTGATAACGAGAATAAATGACACACGGTTAACTGAGCATGTCACTTAATTTGACTTTGGCATATGAATCTAAATACTGTCAATACGCTACAAACACCGCCATATTGCCAACGGAGCGCATAATGAGGTCTTAAACTTTCAAGAAAGATGCACTTTAGCACTTGTAAAAAGCTTTGAGGCTTTTTGAAATAAACTAAGAGTTACAAAAGTAACAACTAAGTCTTTGGTAGCCAAGGTCTCTTGCTCAGGCTATATTGCTATAATGCATGAATTTACATCTCCCTTGTACGGTACTGTAGTACACCTATTATATCAATGTTCAACTTTCATCAAAAGAATTACAACTTAAATTTCCTAAGGTAAGTAGGGTAAATTTACTGTGTGATCCTTAATCCGAGTGTTTCCATTTGAGAGAAATCATACTACCCTAGAAACGTGCACAAAAGTACCTTTATTTTTCACCCAATTTGGGAACTGTTACAGAATTACCAAATCTTTACATCCGAAAAGCATCGGTTTTTAAATGATTCCTAAGTTCCAAGACATTTACATTTCAAATTGTGTTTACCAGTCTTTTCCAAAACTATACAGGATTACTGCAGCTATGAGCTCTATAGTTTGTCATTACTACAGTATGTGTCAGCCATTTAAAGTACTTTCAGTATCAATATTTTATGCACTGTTATTTAATATGGTCAGTAAACACAGAAACCACTTATTTGCCACGAGACAAACAAGGAAAAATGAAGGATGAATTAACCCTTATAACGGCGACTCAAATATTGCAGCAAGATCTTCAGCTTTTCACAAATGAATTTATTCACTCTGGAAATAATGGCAAAAATGTCGAATGACGGCAAGCTGAGCGGCCACCTACAGCTGTAGGGAGATACAACTGCAGGTGCAGGGAACTAAAACAAATACAGCTGATTTGACATGCTACTGTTTGAATATGCAACCACTCCACAATAATCACTGCAACATGTATGCTAATACACAGACAGCAGACAATATTACTTGACTTAACTACTGTACCTGGCAGTCTTGTTAATATAGCATCACCTGTAATAATATATACTGGCCTTAAAATGATGTTTAACTTCAAACAGTAATACACACTGTACAATGGGTGCTATGTACAATGGTTTTGAAAAAACTTGGGATTTAATACCAGGTAACTCATCAAGAAAGGTACATCTTTTCAATTTCAGTAGGTCCAAATGGTTCAGTGCTACAATTAATATGATGATGCACATATGTACCATGTAATCTTTTCTTTGCCAGCAATTTCAAATTGTCAGAACACACACTAACTGGGCATAAGGAGCTTCCCTGGTTAAACCCACCAAGGAATGAGGCAGAGTGCAAACCATTTAAAAAGCAACTTGCAGTAATTTCCAGTAAATTAACTGGATTCAACATTGTCAAAAACATTTTTTTTGAGTACTCTGACCTTGAATAAGAAATGACAAGTAGCACGTGTGACATCTGTGGCATGGCCATCAACAAGAGTGGAACAGCAATCTAAACTGCACAATAATTATCCTTTAGTAGACAAGATTATATCTCTCTCAGTCTCTGTGTTCCATGTACAGATAAAAACAACCTTCGAAAAATGCATAGAAGACCATTGTTCTGCAAAGTTACACTTTAAGATCAGTATATTATTTGGATAAGCAGAGAAAGGTGAGCTTCAAATCACTTTGACACTATGACATAATTTCTACCAGAACTAACAAATTTAAACTTAACTACTGTAGGCTCCTAGTAGTGAGTATTAAAACTATGGAAATATAAACATATAAGAAAATTTTAAGCCAAAAATAGGAATATTGTAAGAAAGTTTTCTGTTCCAAACAGGAATTAAGAAGTTTATCTCTAAAGAGAAGAATTGGAAGGTGGAACCAGAAAGTCAAATGGCTTTGAAATTCCTTGCAAAAAGGAACATGCTGTGTACTAGGATTTTGTTTTTGGGCACCTTTTCCTACCCCTTCCCCCTCCCCATACCTTCATTTACACCTGAAAATAAGAAATTGTACACAAACTCACACCTACATTGAGAAGTATGAAACTCCCCTAGGACAGAAACCATAAATATTTGTTGTACTGCATTCTTCTAGGCTTCCACGTAACACCCTATACTGTGCACTTAACCCCATTCTTTCATCTTTTTTGATTAAATTCTTCCTTAAGTAACTTAACTACACCTATGATAAACAACAAAGTGCCTCAACAAATATACTTTTGAAGAAAAATGTGGAGCATCCTGCCATAAAATACAGCATGTACCATAAAGTCTGATACGTTGATAGTCCATTTCCCTCACAGCAATAACAAAAATTGCTGCCTTGTAAAACAGTGGTGACGTCAACAAAGCTAATGCTATCAGACCCGCACATGAAGAAAAGCAATTTTTATTGCAGAATAAATGTGTTGAATATTGAGCACTTTCTTCCCTTTCTTTTAAGTCTGTAAATGTTGTAGTCATATGAGTTTCAAACAAAGTGCCCATTAAAATGGTTTCCCACCTTTTAATGCTACAAGAAATGAGGCGATATCAAACTCTTGCTGTCTTTAATATCAACAATCCTGTAGATACTGAAACTTTTTCACTTGCTACATTTAAACATCCATGAACATATTGACAAGGTTCTGATTTTACTTGAAAGCATGCTATTTTTTGCATCACCATGACAGAACTATGCATTATGAAAGTAGGACTTCATTGTTTCAATTTCATTTATTTCTGCTCATGTCAGAGCTCAGGTTTGACAAATGATTCCCTCGCTGTTTGGCTTTGAGAAAGGAAAGATCTTAATGCCTTTTTAATACCATATTTAATGAGGGCAAAGTAGATTCAGGTTTATTTCAACACAAAGTGCCTATTTTAAAGCATCTCCTTTTTTGAACACTATGGGAGACATGCTGTGTCAATTCAAATTAAAACATAAGTCAGACCTCAAAACTGTAAGCAAGCTGCCACAGCATGATGTAATAACCCAAGTGATTCTATGTCCTTTTCCTATCAACACAGCATCACTTTCCATATTAAAACATCTCCCACCTTAGCATTAGACACTGCACATCAGCATCATTAATATGCAATTCTCACCATGGCTCTACATCTTCAATTCATGAACTTCAATCACTCATTAGACAACAGTTTGGTATCTTTAGCTGTAGAACACATGCCCCTCATTCTTAACACCACGTAACCAAGCAACCACTGAGTACACCATTAAAATTTCACCTGGTTACTTTCTCATGTGGTAGAACACATGTAGAGTACAGAGTTCAACCTTTTCACTTTTAATGTCAAATGAGGATGTTACAGTAAATATGTCCCCTCCACCATCCTAGTTACTACTGCATTTGAACAAGTTTCAATAAAAGCTCTCTCAAAAGGGGGGGGGGGAGAGGGGGGACATTCCTCTTCAAAAACATAAAGAAGTTACAAACTACTGCTCATGTGTGGCACAGGAGGAACTAACAGCAATTACAAATGTTACCAGCCAACATGGGTATCAAACAACAGTATCTAAGCATCAGACATCAATGTTTAATGTGACCAATACAATGATGGTCACATAAACTTATCCTTAACCAGTTAATGGTTAAGGGTACAGGTATGCTTCAAAACATCATTGAAAAGTCTCCCTCAGTTTTAGTACCAACATAAGAAAATCCTTAGCTTTCCTTTAAATTGTCAAGGTGAGAATTAGCAAAATTCTGTGAAATGTCACATTTGTCAAGGTACTGTATTACCAAAATTCTCTAAAATATCATATTTTTTAAAGGGTGGCAAACTGTCCTGAAGAGCATCCCCTGTCTATATAAAACTGAAAAAGTATCCAGTTTTGAACATCTGGATTACCCTTAATATCATACATTAAATAGCTCATTATACCACTCATGTAATTATAACCTATTGATTTAAAGAATATTTTACAGTACCGTTGAAATAAAATGCCAACATACATGTAAGCTGCCCCACACTGGAGCTAACTGCAAACAGACAGTTACCAACATCCTCTGCTATCTTTCTGGTTGAACTATACAAGGTCTCTAAGGGAGGAGCCAATACTGTATCATTTATCTACTGAACTAAACAACTCTCCTCACCTATCAACATACTATTAATTTCAATCACTGATACAGGTATCTCAAGTCTACTATGAAGCCTCCCTCCCTCCGTCCCCTCCCCCATTTCACTGGATAGCATACACACCAAATACATGTACTTACAAATTAAACATGGTATAAATTTATATCTTTGATAATACATTGAAGTACAGTGTTAGCAATTCAAAGAAATCATGTCTACAGACTTGGTCTATAATCTTATGTCAACAGTACTTCTACAAAGGCATCTTTCCCGACCATCTCATTATCCAACGCTTTGACTCATCTACGTCTTCATAATTCTATCCTTTTTATCAGCCGTGTGGGATGAATTGCCCTATAATTTGGCTATAACTTCACTCAGTTGCAACCTCAACATCGCTCATAAATTAAACACCATTTTTATGCAATCCCCACCTAATAGCTGAGCTCAATACACCATGACAGAAGCAAGCAGCACTTGCTTGTTCATCAATTCATATCTCCCTGATTCACTTTCCATGAAATTATCAAACTGCATAGCCTTGAGAGTTGACGCAAGCAGAGATACACACTTCTGAAAGAAGCCGTTTTGCTGAATAAACCAATCTACTTAAAGGGAGAGCAAAATGAAAGCTTTCAAGACAGATTAATATATACTAGGTGGCAGCGGGCTTCAGTTCTCCCCGTTGCTCTGACCTCCCACAAGGAGCAATAATTGAACAAGCTTAGAGCTGAGTATCTGACAAAATAATACAATAAAAACCTGTGTGAGGATGGAAAACATTAGATGGTTTGGTTTAAGTCTATGACACTAATTTTTGTCCCTTGCTATACACGTAGTTTTATAGATCACACGCACAATTGATTGAAGTAGAATGGCTATTTCAATTTTAGCATATAGTAATTTGGCCAATAGAAAAGGAGAGCAGTTTATTTTATTTTACAGTAATATATACTCAGAGCAAAAGATGCAGATAAGAAATCAAGAGATACGGGAAGAGCCTTACAGGGATGATTTATTGCAGTATCATCCTACCAAAGTGAACATTTGAAAACGGAGCATTAGGGGAAAAATTATATCATTATTTATGACTTCAACATTGAATATGAAAGCAGCAATTTGACAGATAGGTATATTGCTGGGTATGGGAGATGCATTCTGCCAGCGATACTTCCAAGAATTTATTACTGGGCACTTTCCCCAATGCACACTGCACAAGTGCTAGTGAAACAGACCATGAACGAAATGCTGTTGACTAATTTGTCTTGTCTGGTTTTGTGGTGACTAATGTACTAGAACTATATTGTTCACCCCACATTACAGTGTTTAATTTCAGTCCTGACACTGCAGGATAATATTAATGTCAAGGGTCACCAGTGTCCAGGAAACAGACATACCTATTTAGCGAGGAAAATGAAGTGTCATAAGGCTTCCCCCATTTAAGAGGTAGAGGTAGCCAATAACCTAAGTATGGCATTGAAATACCTAGAAAATAGTAGTTTTAGAAGAAAACTGAGAAGAACAAAAGCAACCTCAACATTTTCAAAGATTAGTTCTGCCTACAATTTGGTGAGAGATTTCTTTAACATACAGAAAACATAACCATTAATTTTACAGTTATTACTTGGCAATATTTTATTATATGACAGCCCGACAATTTTAGCATTAATATATCTGTACTGCATGAATCAATCAGTAAAGAATTTGACTTCATGTAGTATGAGCAAACATAGGATAAAAAAAAAAACATAAATACCACCTACAATAACCTAAAGATAGATATGTTTATGTTTGCTGAACAAAACAAGAAGGGAAAAAAAATATTAACTATAGGAAATGGAACAGGACCTGACTACATTAACTATTGAACTCCCCCCCCCTTTCCTCTGATTTCCCAATTCCCATGTCTAGAATTATTTCAGATTCACAGTCTGAAATAACGAATTTGAAATATTGGCAAAGCCATGCACAAGTTTGCATTGAAGCACCCTACAATTAGAATATTCCACAAAGGGGAAGGGCATTAACTTCCCCCCCTTTGACCACTTCCCCTGGACAGATTAAATGTCAACCACCTTTGCACATTCCTAGTTCTGCCACTACTCTGATCCCTGGGAACATGAAGTTCACACAATACAAAATCATATTACCTGAATAATGCAGCACTAGAAATCATAAAAAAAACATTAATCTACATAATTATGTGTATGGGTGTAATAAATAGAATAGAGTTAATGAACTAGTCAGCACAATCATCACCCACAGTGTTTAGTTCCATAATACTAAATATAACTTAACACCTAAACATTAAAAAAAAAACCCTGTCACTTCCTGGTACAATTAATTAACCTGGTGAACTCAACAGCAGTACATAATAAATTTTGAAACATTAGGTACTGTATCAAAATACTTCTCTCCAATAGTTTTATGGACTAAAGAATGAAAGATGTTTTATACGCAATCACACACAGACACATTTATTATGTGTTATTTCTTTAAAAGCAGCACTACAGAACCACTTGGTGCTTACAGCCTCATTATCTTTTGGATTACAAATCAATAAAAGGGGGATCAATTTCATAGAAATGGTCTTCATTCACTGAATTCAAAAAGATCCATTTCAAGTTTTCAAAACTTTGTAATCTATGAATGCATCAATTAATACATCTTACACAACAGAATGGATATTGTTCTTGATCCAATATGAGTGCTGTACAGATTGGTAATGAGAAGATTGCTTGATTTTCATCTATAGCTACTTTAATACAGTCATGAGTTTTTGCTCAACATGAGGTATTGAGGTTCACTGAACGCTCAAAATGCCATGCCCATCTTGCGTGATTATCACACTCTCAACTCTGCAGTAAAACATGCAAGTTAAATGTGGCTATAAAGCCTATGGATACTTGACAAAACCTTCAGTGGTGATGGCATTGGTATCACCATTGAGGAGGACATCTTTATCACATCTGCCAAGGCACTGCTCAATGACACCACCATGATGGGGGCATGTGTGCCTCTCCCAAATTGTCCAAACTCCATTTAATACTAAAAAGGAAGCCAGTGAGAATGATTGTTGAGAGGGATTGTTTTCTCTCCACCATTGCAAAGAGACCTCTAGCTTCTTTGACACAGTTGGGGCAGGTGGGGAGTTGGAGACGATACCAAAGCACATACATGTGCCAGCAAAATGCTGCTTGGTACAGTGCCTTC
>JAAAJZ020463915.1:0-11859 GCA_010015985.2 Actinopyga echinites
GCGGTCCAAAATGCCGTTTAAGGCGGCCCACGTGCCCACGGCGGCAAAACTGCGGGGCTAAAGCTCCCCCAGCCCCCCTCCCCACTCCGTCTCCGCGATCCCTGCTTGTGGATAGCAACGACAGATGATATGGTAGGGGTTGCATCGGCTATGTAACAAACCTTTCACCCAATCTGCCGAACGAAGAGTATTAGTCTATTAGTTGTAACGGGTCCTTCTTACAAATACCCACGTAGTGGGCTAAAAATTTGTAAAATGTGACTTTAGAAAACGCTTTCTTCATTTTACGTTGTAAAATCTATATCCAATACACTTCTCCCGCCTCTTTTCCTTTCCTTTTTTAGTATTATTATTATTTTGTGGTCCACGTATGGAGGCCTGTGACAATGGGAGGGGACACAATCCCCTTGGCCTCCCATAGCCACGCAAATGATGGGCACATACAAAATTATCAGATCATTGTTCGGATGTAGTATGCATACGGCATAAAATTCGAAACGGGCGCCTGGATCCTTGAGTCGCCCAGAACCCGCCCTGTGTTATCGCTGGGGTTCGTGGTTAAAGGCTAAAGGACTTACATTCCACATATTTCTGACAGATATCACGTGAAAATTTCTTGCAGATTTCCCGGGGATTAACGGTCACCGGATCGCGTCAATGCCTGTAATGGTTTCTGATGGTCCGACTGAGTTGTTGAATCAGTGGTACCGTCAAGGGAAAGCGGAAACGGGGACACGTACCCCAGTCATTCTTTAGTTTGAACTTTTATAAACACTCCAAAACAAAAACTATCGAAACATGT
Source organism: Actinopyga echinites (assembly GCA_010015985.2). Taxonomy (NCBI): domain Eukaryota; kingdom Metazoa; phylum Echinodermata; class Holothuroidea; order Aspidochirotida; family Holothuriidae; genus Actinopyga; species Actinopyga echinites. The sequence continues at coordinate 803 of JAAAJZ020463915.1, forward strand.
CATGGCCCTGTATCTCTACATTAACTTCAGTACTAAGCCACATGTGTTGGTTAGGTTCTTACTGACATATGTATTACACGTTAGGCAATGACCCAAGGGCCAATCCTTTCAACAAAAGGTTGCTCCCTAGAGTACTAGACCCGAACCAAAGCAAACAAATTTGCTGCAGATTAGTATCTTAGGTTCTTTTACACTTGTCAGAGAGATATTTTTGGCATTCTTTGCTAACTGAGTTATTTTTACACCTTCGACGGTCGATCTAGTTTCTGAAATGGAAATGTATGGCCTACAGTACAAACATGTATGCAGAAGCAATAACTGTACACCACTGGGAGAATACTATCAATATGCAGCAGAAACATTACCAGAAGTTACTTCCACAACCAAGGGGTTGTCTGCAAGGTATATCAGTCACAGTAATGGAAGCTTCATAAATCAGAGGTACCGTACAAGAATAAAATATTTTGAACAATTCATGAACATGAATTTAGCATAGCCATTGCGGGTCTAATTCCCAGCTAGCACTGCTAAAAAGTAATCTACCTCATAATGTTTTTAAACCATGCACTTCTGTCACAATGTTTGACACCTGCAGCTAACAAAATTCTGTTACCCTTGGAGGTGTTTCTACTAATGCCCACTTACAGTCTATGGTGGATGTGCTGCAAGGATAATACAATTTCACAGGAAATCCATCCATTAATAACATCCTTGTCAGGGATACCTTCAGGTACAAGACATTACTGAACCTGCATTACGGTGTTTCTCGTTCCTGCACCTGAAGCTAAAAGAACAAACATCTGAGATTCTGTTATTTCTGGAAAACAACCGAGTCAAACATATTTCAGTGAAGAAAAAGCAAGAGGCAACTTTTACTGAAAAAGAAGTCATGGTTCGCTGAGAGAGACTTGAAGTTCTACGAAATCCCAACTTGAGGTTGAGATACACTGCACCTTAATATTTTGTCCAACATGGAGCTCATACAGAAATAACTGCCCAGGACTCTGGAAGACAAAATCAGCATATGGCCAACTGTTCCACTGTTTTTTGTATTTCCACAACCATTTTATTCAGCAAACTTTCCAGCCACCACACTGTAAATGACTATAGCTGTCATGTGCTTTTATACCATTAACTTGCAAGACTATAGCTTCTACTCCTCACACAGCTACACAAATTTTCTTATCATCATAGTTCACTAGACACTGGGTTCATTTCACACAAAAGGATGCACCCTGTGAACGTAATGCCATCCCAAGTAGCATGCATCAAAATGCATGGAGTAAGCTAGACTTCAAAACTTTTGTACCCTTTCCATAATTTCTTAAAGTTTCAATTTGTGAATGTCATCCTACAAATCAAAAAATTTCATGACTTTTCCATGACTTAAAAGAGCCCATGAGCCCATAACATTTTCCTGTTTGCATGATTTCCCATGACTAATAATTCTCTTAGAACATACTGTGCAGACTAGATGACTGACATTTAATAGTTGGCAACTTTCTGCTTCATTGTCTTCATCTCAACTTAATTCTCATTGAAAGCATCTACGTTTTCCCAACACGCAATAACCGGCAACATGATAAAACCCATCAAAGGCAAATCAACTTAATACAGAGAAAGAGCCAATACTCTCTATCTGCCAATTGAGTCACACCAAACTGGTCATCACATGTTCAGTCCACCCCACGTGGGAGTCATCACCAACTCAACAATTATACAAATGTGATCATAAGGAAGATATCTCATCTGGCCATGGCAACAACTGATATACATTCCATGGTTTAATACTATTCCTAATAAACCACTTTTACACTCGTGCGGGATATTTCACCTAGCTTTGATCAGACTTCAGCTCTGATCTTTAGTATGCTACTTTAGGACCTGCTGTACATCCATAACAACTGTGACAGGAAAGTGCTCTACATAAAGTACTCACATGCCACTAGGTTTCACTACTAATTCTCAACTATATTTCTGAGTTCACTCAAAAAATGGGCTTTTGACTTCTTTTTTAAAAATTCTATTTAAAGACTTTTTTCTTTTTCCATCTTCTTTTTTCTTCTTTTTCTTTTCTTTTTGTTTTCCTTTCACCTGTCAACAATACAGCATAATAATGAAACTTTACAATTGATCATATGAGACAGACTGCAGTAGTTAAGAGAAATACGTACAGTATGTAGGAACAACTTTAATTTGTATGCTCAGTGATTAATCTTGCTCATACAAAATGCACATCTCATTGTAACTGATTTCTAATGATCACCAGACTTGTCATTCAATGAAGATCTCTCCTTAACAACAGGTGACTATCATGTACAATGAGAGCATAAAACAGTGCTCATCAACTAATGATCAATACTGTATCCAAGAAAATGAGCACAGCTTTACAAGCGCGCAGCTTCATGTGAAAATTAAAAGTTGTTTAATGAGTATTCAGCTACATTTTGCATGAGTCACTTACAGTACATACAAACCATGTAATACAGTAGGGACTTACAGGGCTCAACTATTCACTGATAACTACTACACAACATGGTAAATACTACAGAGCAAGCTGCAGCGCATACATGTACCTTTGATACAATCACTTCCTAATGTTCCACCAGGTACAGTACCTATCTGACCTGAATGAATTACTGAAAAGTGTTTATTAGAAAGTATCCTGTGAGAGATTTCCTCCAATCTGAAGCAGACATGTACGTACAGCAGGATTAAACTATCCTTCCCACTTACGTATCTTTGTTGACATCGCGTTTCATTTTTTACATAAGCTGGCTCATATATCTCCACACAGATTTAGCAATGTGTACATGGATGTCTTCATCCAATGGTTTTCAAGTATTACCAACACAAAGCCAAGCTTACCTGAATAAGAGCAAGCTTCCTGCTACAATGAGGGCTACTGAGCCCCAACCCCTCCATGACGTACACTTAATGAGCAATTGACCCAGATACTGCTATGGAAAATGTGAACAGTTAAGTTATTCTCTGCAGTCCAATACTTCATTAAATCATAATTTTGTGATTCAAACCCATTCTTAGGTCTCTTCTCACTCAAACTCAGCCTGCAGTATGCAAACATTTCTCTATGACGTCTGTTATTACTTTTGTCACGTAAACTGTTTCCTTGTGTGAGTAGTCGTTGAAAAGGGCCAATAACACTGTTTAATAACCATCAAAAGCAATCTGAATACTTGTTGAAAGGGTACTGGTCTCCCTGGCAGATTAACTGGTTCCATACAGACCAGGAGAAAAAAATACCTACAGGATGATAAGGAACTTCACTAAAAATAATCTACCTAAGAAAGACAACTTCATTCATGAACCACTTTAAAACCTTTAAAACAACATTACATTTAAAGGCACCAGATACTGATTCTTGAAATTTTTCAAAGTGGATTTTAACTGGGGCCATGCATGAAATGTGAAAACAAAGTATTACTATTCTACCTCCCTCCCCTCCCAAAAAAAAATCTTGATTGCTTTTCAAGAATTTCATTTCGACTGACACTTTCCATGTTTACTGTCATTTTCTAAGCCAACAAATTGCCTGTGACCAGACAACTCCCCCTCCTCCTCCAAACAACAACTTTCCCCAGATGATTTCCTTCCTACAGTCTCTATTCCCCAGCCAATTTTCACCATAGACATGTTCCCCCAGATGAATCCCCTCAGTATGAGGGTTTGGGTTAGCTTTAGGGTGGCTGGTGGCAGTATGTGTGGGAATTGTACACGAAAAGTTGTCCAAGAGGAGTTGTCGGAGGGGGAGATGCATTAGGGAGAACTGTCCATGGAAAAATGGTCCAGGGACTTGTCTGGCAACCCAGATCGTTACAAAAAGATCCCTGTCGGGAAAGTTTTGGCGAAATGTAGGGCCATTTACAGGATGCAAGAACAACATAAAATGACATTGCAAAAGAAAATATCCACTCTTGTTTTTAAGCGTTTATACATGGATGAACCATGCAGCTACATGCGATTTCCAGTACCATAAAAAATGTAAGGTTTTCAGTTTTCCAATGTAAAATGTGTAATTTGTCAAGTCCAAGCACCCAAAACTCAAGGACTTTCAGGACCATGTTCAAAGTCCCAATATGCATTTACATAAAGAAAAAGTTCACTGCCAAAAATCAGGATCAGCCAAAAACCAGGAATATGAAGTTGAGAAGGATTGAGAAGCTTCTATCCAGTTCACATTAAAGTGCACCTGAAGTCTAGAATTTCAAGAAATATATTTCAGAGGTTGCAAAATGAATCTTCTTCATACTGCACAACTCCCATTGTCATAGCTTGTTCCATTGCTGAGATATTAAATGCTGAAATTTATGCACTTAAATCCAAATAGTCCATTGCACAATAATTTGAGACATTCTTCTTGTACAACTCACATTACCTGCTTTGTTTCCTTTCGAAATTAAAAATGTTTATATGACCTTGAACACTTCCTGTTTTATTGTACAGCTTGTTGTACAAGGAGAGCTTGCATAGTCAAGTCACCCCATAGAAAGTTTGAAACGCAATCACATTTTGGCACAAGGTGCAGTGGCTTTCGCCAAAAAACAATGAAAAAAAGACAAATTTGAACAGTACAAGAATGACATCACAAATTATTGCACAATCTACCATTTTAAACTGAGTGAATAAACTTCAATATTTTATAACTCAGCTCGGGAATGTCCTGTGAAGACGGAAGTTGGGCTATTTGAATTCGTTTCTCATGCTTTAAAATTTATATTTTTGAAATTTCAGACTTTAGGTACACTTTAAGTTCCCCCTTTGCCTTCTTTTCTCAGCAATCTTCCTCCTAAATTTGGATCTTGAATTTGTTTTGCCATACAAATTTCTAGTTTTTTCCACATAAGCTCATCAATCAGGTGCATGAACCAATGAAAGTCTGTTTCTTTATAACTTTTCATAAACAAACAACTACGGTCGATGCCTGCATCATGATACCACAGTGAACCGCATGTATCACATAATTGCAGACGATGTTTGTATTCGAAGGTTCGACTATGCAACAGCCTAGGCCTACATGTATACTCAATTTAGCAAAAGCTTCGAACTGCCTTGTACTAGTAAGAAGCATTATCCATGCCAACAAAGCTGTTGCATAAAGAACAAGAAGAAGGAAGGACGACCTCACCTGAAGTCATGAGCGCAGATCATACAGGTAGGAAGCTGCACAGGCAGCCAGTCGGATGGTGAATGTTGAAAACATCGACTCCATGTATGTAGCAGGCCTCATATACATATGGTAGCCTAACATACTCATAGTACAACAACTGCAGGACAGGCAGTATGGTGAGATCTCGCAAGCAGATGATTGATGAATATTCACGAGCATCTAGGGCTGCCTACAGAGATATCAAACCGCATATCGCAACAGTCATTTGAGATACTATAACTGTTTTCATTTAAATTGTTTCATACAGTACCCTTTTAACTAGCTCTTTTCTCCTAAAAAGCAGTCTGTGGGTCAGTTTTGCCTAAGAAACAGGAAACAGCCTGTTCTTTGCCATTGAAATTCATCGGGAAATGCATATATGTTGGGGCTTTTAGTTCAAAACTTCTATCATAATTTTCCCATTTCCATCCTGCATGAACACCATATCCATACTAGCAAAAAAAAATCTCATCAATTTGCTCCTAAATTAGAACGTTTCCCTCCCCCTCATCCTGTCATTTTTTAAATATTAATTTGCTTTTGCAAATTTTGTTTTTGCAATGGAATGCTTAAATCTAATACAGTGTTCTCAGATGGGGGTCATTTGGCCCCTACATATAGGGGGTTAGCCAAGACACCTAGGGGTTGTTGGGGGAGATCCAAGGGATCAGTGACTGATCAGGTATCTTATAAACGAAAAAGATTGGCATGAAATAAATGCTAAATAGTTTTTCTTCAGCATGCTTGACCCTAGCCTGGTAGATGTTCAGATGCAACTTGCAGAGCATGATCTAGTCCTGAGGCATTTTTAGCAACAGCTTCTCAGTATACTGAGTGTGAGCCATTGGTGAAGCTTTGCTTAGTGCCATACACAAACATGGCCACCTAGTATTTGGGAGGTTGGCATGATTATTCTAAGGGCCCACAGGGATAAGTAGTTATGGAATGGTTGAGAAACACTGATCTCATGGACAGTTATTAAAAGATACATGAATAATCCAAAACAATCAAACTGTTATGTCCTTGAGAAACAATAAACAAATCATGCACCTACTGTAAATCTAGTCTGACATTTTGATATTACTCCAGCTGGAGGAAGGAAAGTTCATTTACAACTGCATAACTACAGCCATGCACATACTTTTCCTTAAAAGTACTTCCCATTCTATTTTTAAGCATAATCTGCCTTTCGAGCCTCATTTTCAGTTGCCTCTTGGTTATATTAATTTCTGAGTTGCAAGCTTTACTGGGGAAAGACCAGCTGTCTTGAAATGAGGCTATCTCTAATTTCTAGTACAGAATCAAATCAGAGCATAAACCATGCACTGATTTAGGATACTGTACATACACACAAACTTTTGACATCCTGTCACTGATTCAAGTTATTTAGTCTGTGTGGTTTCTGATGGGGAACTCACTCATGCTGATATGCAAAGGCTGTAGCCTAGATATCCCAGAAGATACAGGGAGTTCAAAACATGGTAAATTACCATGAGAGTCCCAAAATATATTCTCTACAAATGTCACTGTCAGCTGAACTTAAAATAACTGTACATCTATTTCCAATAACTAGAATCTACTCTGCCTCTATTCTACAAATTTGTCTATATAAGGCTTGTATCCTTGCTTCAAGCTTCCAGATGTCATTTTTACCAGATATTCCTAGCCTCTTGCTACAATAAAGATAAGAGTTATAATGAGCATAAAATACCAAAATGAAGCAAGCACTCACAGAATTTGCAGATTTTTTTTCAATGATGGAAGAACCTTTTAAGCAAAATTTATGTTTACATGCATGTGCAAACATCAAAGCAACGACTCAAACTGGAATGGAAACTACCTCTGTGCAAAGAGTGTATCCATCCTCAGGCTCAGTGAAGAAGGTTGTGGCATATGGAGTTAAGTTCTCTCCAACTGATGAACTTTCAACAAATTTCAGGAGGTATTGATCAGTGTGCTCCAGCTGCTTGCTCTTAATTACATATAAACTCTGTCAATAGAATATCTAACCCACAATTCTAAATTCCACCTACTCTGCAATTAACACTGTATTGAACATGTACATGATTGATTTATTCTTTTCTGTCCTAAATAAATCACTACAGGTTAAGTTTCAAGTTCCGTATCCACAAACTCAACAGGGAGAAATACAGCTGATTTTGTAATCTCTACTCAGCAACTGTACCCTTCCAAGGCTTTATTCCCAAATCAGAAACACAACTAATCTGACACATCCATGATCAAGTGTTATTGACTGTGCCCTTCACTTTGAATTAACGATTACCCTAGGACAGCCCAGGACAACAAAACCTCAGCTTCCGGAAACACTACTGAGAAATGTTGGTTACCTACAACAAGTGAAGCCTAGTGACTGCATGCAACCTCGTACAATACAGTATTTCCACTTGACTTGAAGTCCACCCTAACACATTTCTGAAAACCAAATCATCCCAACAATCAATTCAGACCTCCTGCTGACCTCTTTCTCTCTAAATTTTCTGAGAAGATTTGGCTGAAAAGTAAAAGGTCGATAGAGGTAGCCTTTTGACCCAATTGGCTGTGCATTCCAATTGATCTTCTCCATAAATCTAGTGCCTTAGCCATAGCCATGAATTACAAGATATCATGAGATCATCAACATCATGCTCCACTGAACTGCACTTGCATTGATCCACACCTTCTAAAAAAAAAAAAAAGAGGAATTTTTTACCAATGTCCAGTAAAACAATCTTGAATGGATATTGGTGAATAGCAGAGATCACTTTGACTGATATATTACAGTCTGTAACTCTCAAGGATTGCATTTTGTGTCAACAAATTACTTTTGCCACAAATCAACTTAAAACATTCATTTACTTACATGCGTGAAGTAATTTGTCAACAGTTGCTTTCATATCTTTTATAGTTCTTGTGGTGTAGCAATTATTCATGTCTGCTGATGGAAATAAGGCTGCACCAACAACTGGTTTTACAATGAGGACCATGCAGTTAAACCATTTCTGTTTAGTTAAATAGTAACATGAAAATTAAACCAAAAAAAAAAAAAAAAAGGTCTGAATAAACTTTTCAAACAACTATTTTGTTATCTTCAGTGGAAGAATGAAGTTGGATTTAAATTTTTGCCTTAAATCGTGTCTCAAAAACAAGATATTACAACATTTGAATGAATTCAGCACTAGCTGGTGTACAGTACAGCTAGCATCATTGTAAATACGATCCCTGCTTGTCAGCCCATAAGAACTTTGTTATCATTTCCTGGTGTAGAACAACAATACACTTCTATATGCACAGTTGACCCATAGCCTAACAACCTACCGCACTGTAAGTTAATTTCTTTTGAACAGGATTTAATTAACAGTTTTGTTAAAACTGTATGTAATATTTTGCAAAACATTTAACCCTAAATTTTATGCCCAAAAATATTTATTCATACAGTCCAGACAGTAACTTATTACTCAATTATTTTGGAAACATACATCCAATGAGTTGAATGCATCAATTCCACAGAGAAGGCTCTTAAGTGTGAGCACTGACTGCAAGTTACATGTACCAGGAAAGCATTCATAGCAAAAAAGAGGATTTAGAGCAAGTTGGTTTTCATCATGCCAGAATACTAGTTTTTTTTCTCGGAAACCAAACAGCCATAGATGAAAACAGCCTCCACTAACTAAATGTTTTAAGTGAGGAATAAAACCAATGAATATTAACATTGTGTAACCAAAACTTGCATGATAAACTATGTTTAACAGTACTTTGAAATGTACTAGATGTTACAAAGACTCAAAATCCAAAATTCAAATCCTCAAACCTGCTGATACAAGGGAAATGGTCCATACTATAATGAGAAGTTTTGAAGGGGAGGTGGAAGAGGTCACATGAGAACCCCTCTTCCTCACACATCATTCTGAAATATCAATGGCACCAATAGATAGTATTGGAATACCTCTGCTTTCTCTGTAAGAGCCCTTTAAAAATTTGCTACTTTGATTCAGATTTTGAATCACAGACATGCAAGGTACTCACTCAGTTTCCAACCTTATGTAAAAAGAGGAATAACAACTTTTTGCTGAGGTTTTATTTCACAAAAACTTCAATTTTAATAAATAAAAGAGTTTTCTGGTGACTAAATTTGGAAGGTTTGAAAAAATGCAGAAAAATTTTCTGAACTGGCTAGTGATAACTGCATCTCATAAGCATATGCATTTTGAAGATACTTATTTTTAAAGAAAAGGCACTTTTCCGCATATTGCAATGCACGATGGGAAATCTATGAGGCCATCTGGGCAAATTGATTAGACATTGCTTTTGTATTTCCTTCTAATGTTCACACTGCTGTAAGGCTCATTTTTCAACTGTATATGCTCTACCACACGTACAGTATGGTAAAGATTTCCACTAGATCTATATGGGAAGATATCCAAATATTCCTACCATATCAAATTTCAAGGACAAACAAGGTTGTTAATTTCAAAGAAAAACAAAAGGATTGTGAGACAATTTGCCCACTTTACATCTCATCATGTGACCCTAAGGACAAACTGGAGGTACAGTATTTCATGACAAAATTAACCAGTCTTCAAAAATGGATATCTTTAGTTAGTAATGGAGTATCGCCACTGGGTTTGGATGACATAGTGAAAAAGTTTTCTCTTTCATATAGGATCCCTATAAAATGCCAACAGAAAATGCCTTTAAGTAACCAGTCTTTCTAGTTCAACCTGCACCTAAAATTACCCATGGAGAAATTTTGCCTTATGCTCACAGTCAAGTGACAACAAAAGGTGGAATCATTCAAACTTTTTTCATAGCTTCTCAGCATCCTATCCTAAATAAACACAGGTACATGAAAATATTTATTACTTCTTCCAATGTACTTGCTCTATAAATTTTCACCAATTTAACCATTGCTATTCAGATAAAATAAAACAATCAGCGCACAGCCTGTTGAAGAAAGCCAGTCTTTCCTTTGCAAGCCCTCCACATATATATTATAGGAATTGTCAACAACACCTCACAGAACTGAAGCGAGCACGGCAATGATTTAGACATACCATTAATTTCAACCTCAACCTCTTACAAAGTAAATGCATTCACAACTGTTCCCAAATTGAAGGTTGGTACAGCAAAGTCTAAAAATACTTCATATCACACAATAAGAATCCCACTTTCTGCTCCTGTCTATGAGACTCATGTTTATTCATGACACCCAAGTACCCCTTAATTATCATGTGAAATGGTGGACCTTTTATGACTAATGATGTAAATTACTACTCTTTGGCATTTTAACGATTCTTTCAAAGGATTCACACTAATGGAGTTCTTCGAAAAACCATCAGTTTCAGTACTGTATATATCTTCGTTAAGCTGAGCTTAAACTCCATTGTAAAAACAGGTGAAATTTAGGGTACAGCATTTTGTACTTGAGATACTGTGTGTAATAAACAGTATACAAATCCACTGAAGACAATGGATATCCCCTTCTGTGTTGTTTACTAAGTTGCATTCCTCTACTTTCACTCATGCCATAATTCATGAGCTTCAAATCTCTCTTTAATACAGAATTGCACTTTGTGAAATATAGTACAGTATATTGCAGATGCCCAATCCATTATAACTGCATTAAAGCACAGTGTAAAGCAGGACTCTGTATTTTAGAAACCACCAGCTCTGATGAAGGAGGAAAAGAAACAGCCAAGTTCGACCAAGGGACCATCCAGCAATCCTACCAGAGAGGATAGCCTGTTCTTGGAGCAAAATGCTTCTCTATCCCCCCCCCCCCCCCCCCCCCCCCCTCCCCACCCCCCCCCCCCCCCCCCTCCCCCCCCCCCCCCCCGCCACCACCCTACAACCCCCACCTCCCAACCCTCCCACCTCCTTATCAGCGTAGCCC
>JAAAJZ020465018.1:0-11856 GCA_010015985.2 Actinopyga echinites
GGGGTCATCAAAAGTCTCATTTGGTGACAACTCTTTGATTGACATCAGAGTTACAAAATTCAAAAGATTCAGAGCAGTTCATATTACACAGCATGCACAAAGAGTGTTACACATTAGGGCCTTGTATACTCATCAGCATACGACCTTAATTAATTATAAGCAATAAACTATGTTTGTGTCTGCACAAAGGAGAAGGTAAAAAAGTTATGGGCGGGGCTAGAACTAACTTAGTTGGGAGTTGAATTGGAACTGTCTGGGATGAGAAGATTTCCCCTTTAAGCCAAAATATATAGGCACGGTGGCAACGCATAAGACGTCTGCCGTCAGCGCAAAGGTTGTCTAGTCAGGGTCGCCCTGCCGCGAGGGAGCGTACGGGTAACCGTTGGTCAGTTCTCACATGTCCCTATCTCCCACTTGATCATGGAGTAACAAGCGTAGCCCTCGGAGCCGTGCCTTATATGGGTAGTAATTTTTTGTTAGGTGACTTAAAATTACTGTAAATTTACAACCATTGCTGGTATCGTATGCTTCGGCTTCGAGTTTGTTTCTCTACAGAAAGCAAATGTTTTTGAACAGACATTCAATTCCAGTTGAAAAAACAAACATGAATTGTAAATGTACAAAAGTTCACTTGTAATGCGACGTAAAGTTATTGTAAATGTACAATTTTTCTAAAATAATATGCAGTCTTTTCAAGTTTGTTTTTTAACAGAAAATTCCTGTTTTTAAACTGAAGTTGCCTGACATTTCATGAAACATTCATCTTTTGTAGAAATACAACAATTTCCCTGTGAAAGGACATAAATTTATTGTAATTTTACAATTATTTTTAACAGTGTAGTTCGATCTTGTAATGTTGAACAATTGCCCCCTTAACGTTTCGCAGTGAACTACAAATGTCTTTAAACAAATTTTATTCGCAGAAAACGCGTCAGATGTCTCTTCTAGTGAGACTTAAAGTTCCATGTGAAGGTCTCTCTGCTACTACAGGGGGAATGACCAGGATGATGTAAAGGGTCTACCTATTTAAAAACCGTTAGGCAGGCTGTCCTGTTTGGAGAACTCAAAACGACCTCTTTGCAGTATGTAGAAATGATAAATAGTTTCTACATTGTCATTCCATTGAACTGTCGTTTTTATTGTCGAGGGCGTCGCATTAAAATCGTCTGTTTACCTTTTTCTGCTAATTCCGTTTAAAACTACCTCTTCGGTAGCATGAGTTGTATTACATGTTAGACGCAAAAAACTTAATGACGTAAGCACTGGCAAGCCGTCAAATCCTTTAAAATAAGTGCAACGCCTTGTGTTACGCGTCGTTTCAGGTTTGCAAGAAAACAATGACGACCTAATCACAAGATGACTAAGTCAATTGTGTTTGATCCGATCGAAACTGTCAGTTGTGGATCGTATTTTGCAGTCTTCGTACAATTTACTCTAGCAACCTCGTAACATGGCTAGTGAAGGTGACTGTTTTTCTCAAAACATTTTTGAATAAAGCTAAGTATACAAAAACGTCGGTTTGCTCACTGAAAAGGGAAAGATATTCATACAACAAACTTGAGCAGAAAAAAATTCAGGAAATATCATAGCACCTTTAGATGCAGCTCCACCTTGTCTTGATTGAGTTATTGGGGGCCCTATAGTAGTATTTTCTGCAAAGAGGGCCTTAAAAGTCCAAAGGCCTGGAGGAATTCCAGACCTTTTCACGTTCTTTTGTTGATTTTAGCATAACATACACTAAACTTCATCTCAATATCATTATGTCAGTCAAAATCCTCCTGCACCCGATTTCCTCTCATTGATAGCTTTTGAACACAGCCATATAAAAAAAGAACACAATTTTTTAACCTTTAAGAGTTTTACAGTGGTACCTATAACACCCTTCTTGAGATATTGAGTGACTCTGTTGGGATATTCGATGAATCGACCTATTTTTTCCGATTGCTTTCTTCAAGGGATGGAGCATGAAGACAAACACCAATGGTTAAATGAAACTTGAACTTGCAATCGATGAAATCGTTTCCGAGGTAGGATGTTCGAACAAAACTGGCCTAGAACAGGTGCAAATGAACACAAGTTTGACACAAAATACTCTGGCACCAACCATACGAGGATACGTTGTCTTTACTTTACCTGCTTCGTTTCTTGCTGATACTAACCAGCTAAGTGACCCATGGTCCCAGTCTGTCACTGTCTATAAATCTTGAAAATTCAGTCATTCATCTGATCACTTGTTTGTGTCATTATTCGTAATTTCTGACTTACGCACGCACCTGGCTCTCTGGTTTCTTTCAATATTATCTTTCATCTGAGAAGCCTTGATGGAGGGTTTGGCCCATCAAATCTACTGCCGGGAATACCTATATCATCCATGAGAACCTAATACCAATTTGGCCTCAAACGACTTTCGTTTATTTACGTCTCTGATGACATTTATTTTCTCAGACTTGTCATGTTACCACTAACAAATTTCTCGGTCAGTCCTAGGTCATCAGTCAAGAAGTAATTTTCTACGTTTCTTAGATAGCTATAAACGTCCAACATTTTGCGGTTTAACCCTTTACTTCCCCCAACTTTTTTGCCACCACAGACAAAGACTGGTGTCATTTAGGAATGAAGGCTGAACTAAATAAATAATTTCTCACTGTTAAAGATAACTACCCTAACAATAAATTAGGAACATGAAGTAAAAGTTAGAATGGAAGCTTATAAGACGTGATATCTTTAAAGTTCTCTACCAGAATCCAGTATGATAGTTTTTCCTTGCCACGAGAAATGGCATAGATATGAGAGCTACTAGATTTTAGCACAATTAAGTGGCACCTTTTATCTATTGCATGTCTTGAACAAGGTTGTCACTGTGCCAAGTTGAAAATTTAATAAACGGAAGAAGAGAGATAACAATTTAAGGAGGCTTAGAAATTCAAAACAAAATTGAGTTTTATTGCTTAAAATTATGGTGGCAATGAGCCTTGTCCACAATGTATTGAAATGCCACTGTGATTTAGTATTTCTTTCTTCTGAGTGGCGTAACCGATGCTTCATTGGTATAAACTCCCTATGGACTACAACATTAAAAATACCTGCATACCTTTTACAGATGATTTGCTCATAAGGAAACAGTCATTAACAATAGGCCTTTGATGATCAAACTGCCAGCGCATCGGTGGATCTTCATGCATTGCTTCCGAATTTGTGGCCATTTTGGCATTTACACCTTAAAATATTCCTTCCGTATTCACTGACTTTATTTTCCCAATAAAAAACCTGTAAAGAGGTTTGACTTGATAAGAAAACTGTGGAATGGAACTACTCATCCCTGATGTTGTTGCATCTGAAAGTTATTTCTCTAGTGAGGTCAGCAATCTTTCCATCTGCTACTCAACTTTTAATGTGTTCAGGATGATTAAATCCGTGCGTGTTGATAGGTGTCCATATGCTCATGAGTGAGGATCAAAGCATACAGTAGAGATGTATACACATTATAGACATACAATACTTTACAGATACACCATTCCAGTCGTTGATATGTCAACGAGAGATCCTCACGGACTACCGGAAGGATCGGGGTTCCAATATATTCTCTACGGTACAGTCAACTTTGCACCTGATTATAATTAATCAAAAAGGAATTTAAACGTTATGAAATATTGCCTAACACTCAAACTTGATTAGCCTTAACCAGTAAATAGCAAGTGAATTTATTACTTTTTATACCGGGGTTAATGCTCCTCTATTATGGAGCCCACTTGATTGGGAGAAGTGCACTATATCTTGACCCAAATGTTCGTAACTGGTGTATGTTCCACGAAGTGCACTACAGAGAGATACATACCTTCCAATATTACAACATTAAGAATAAAAAGATGAGAAAGTTCCTTTAAAACGCGTTGAAACGATCTACTCGCATTGCTAAGGGTTCATGGTGAAAATCCCAACTTTCGGAGTTTTATAAGAGGGAGTCATATGTATGCAACAAATGTAATAGATACGTGTGAAGCCCTCGAAAAAATATGATAAAATGCATAAAGGTCCTGTACTGTTACACACTTTCACTTTTCCTCAGAACATGTGTCTACCGGAAAGATAGATGGGAAATGTAAGAATTCTCGGTAACTTTCACAAAGTGCATGCTTTCAACAACAGTGGTGAAAGAGGCAAGATGTATCTTTCCTTTCATCCTCGAGATATTTTAATCCTCTCAATCCAAACAATAACTGTAAAAACCTACATCTTCAAGGAACGTGAACACTTTTAAGTCTATACTATTGACAGAAAATAAAAGTGGTGGCGAGTAGTGATAGAGAAACTAAGAGATACCTATTCGTTAATTGGAAAAAGACAGCAAACCACTCCCCTAATATATACTGATAGCTTGAATGCAGTACATTTGCAGATACATTTTAAGTTCCCTTCAAAATAGATTGAGTTGTAGAGTTCCAGCGACATTTCATGGTGCCTACTCCACTAGAATCGCCATTTGACTAACTTGGGAAGAAACTGCCCATTTGGCCCCCTCTTCCTATGGCAATCGGTCACTATTCCACTAATACTCAAATTCTTCCATCCTTACGACATTTGGAAGATGATAAGATGTCCAAGTCTCAAAGGCGTTGTTGTTAAAGTGATTTGTTTCCCATAGACAGATGTGACTGTTTATGGGACATGTGCACCCTGTAAAACATTACTTTTACACTATAAATATATCGTTCCAAATTATTGTTGAAAAATTGTTGGTCATGGCCAATAACTTTGACAAATTGTTCTTATCAGTTGCGTCATTGCTGATGTTGTCTGAAATTTTGCAAACACCAACGTATTTCATGAGCTACCACAATTGAACCTAGTCGGACATCTTAAACCCCAGCAAGCCCCGTTGAGGTCGTCTTATCCGGACGCAGTAGACCGTTAAACAAGATAATGTAAGGTCAAACTTGAGCTTGTAGCAACGCTGATGAGATTTCATTTTAGCTTTTCAATCATTAGGTGTGACAGTTGTCCATTAGCAATGAGACTGTCAGTGGTCATTCCAAACAAGTCCTAATGCACTCAAATATACACACGTGATGGGAAGACGGAAGCAATTGAAAAAGAAATAGGTTTCTTGTCTCTTCGTTCAGTTCCATATTACAACCTGTCGTCAAGCTTGGTCACTATTTAGTTATTTAATTAATCAAGAAAGGAAATTTCATCCAGGTCGCAAGAAATAGGACACGGGATGATGCTTTGAAGATTACATCAAAACCTTTGCTAAGGTCATCACTAAATCCCATGTAGAGTGTATATAGGACCATAAATACTACCAGCGAGGAGATGTGACTGTATTTCTCAAAGTTTTGTTTTAAGAGTTCCAAATATTCAATAGGTCGTAACGCAAACGCCAATATCAGTTAGCAAAGAAAAGAGAAGAACAAGGCAGTTTATAAGGTGAAAAATTTTATAAAATAGAAACAGAGCTATTACCTTACCGTCAGCCTTGTAATAAGCTGCGAAACAATTGTCTTGTATTTTTGCTAGTAGTAGTTGCAGTTACTAGGGCTTTGATGGATAATTTTGAACTTCAGAAGAATGCATATTAATTTTTCATACATATTCAACGCAAAAAATTGGTAATAAAACACCAGCACACAAAACTGGCATTCGTCAACGGAAAGTCTCACTTATTGCTGATTTAAAACGCAGTGTGACGTACTAGATTTAGTTACAGCTGAGTTTGCCAGACTGTCTGTTACCTAGCTTTATTTCTGAAACAGAAACCCACCGCACTCCATTGGGTAACAGCGAAATGGCAGGACTGAGCGATTTAGTGTTAATAACCAGCGGTAAAATATATGAACATTACACCAGTCAGTTTGATGTTGAAACTGATCGGGACTTATATTAATGTATCATTGTAAATCAGATGAGGTTCTTTCATACTCTAGACGAAGTGTGACCGCAGTAAAGAAATGATACTATAAATTAGGTGACGAGCTAGCTGCCAAGCAAACAATCTTATGGAAACCTGGATAAATGTACACGCAAAGCATTGACATGAACAAATAGCCGGGAAATTAGCCTTGCGATCTTACACTTTCAGTGTTTACTTTTAATGTTATATTGGGAATCAGTAGTACTTTTAGCACAGGTCATCTGAAACCATTGACCTCATTTTAATAATCTGGATGCTGATTTGAAAAGGTTAAATGTTTCGCTTTTGAAGTTGTAAAGGTTTCAAAGTTGAAAAGTCTTTAGACAAGTGTAAAATAAAAATGTGCCTACTCACTCCATATCAGCGACAGACACATGAAATCTAGATAGCCACTTGTATAATACAGAAAGCTACAGCTACATCGCTACAGTAGTGATTTATCGAAGAAATCTTTAAACTTGGTTCATGAAGGTTAGAAATTTTGAAAACTGTGCTATTTTAGTCAATAATGAAAGTTAACTGATAGCCTATGTTCTTTTCTACTTTCGCAAGATCGTCTTTGACTGTTCGGTTGTTGCACTAACAGGTGATCTTTTTGTATTAAACCACATAGATGAACCAGGCGGGCGTGTTGTGTAATTGATGGAGTGTACCTAAGACCATGAGTGACTGGGAGGGGAATTTCCAAGACGATTTTTCTGACAGAAACTAACTCCAAAAGAAAAATTGTAGGATGCTTTTAGAAACAGCAATAGCGAATCATCTGAAATGGGATTCCCTGTGGCATTCCTTCCCCGTAGTTTTTTTTAAACTATGTTTGACATGTTAGACCATGTTAGATAGTTGTATCCAACTTCCTTCTTGGGGCATGTAAATCTTATTTGAAAATTGGAAAAGAGAAGGCCCTTAAACAACATCAACGAATGCAGGCGAGCTACAGTTCAGTTAAAACGAATGACAATTGAATCAATTTTGTAGGCTTGGACTTACACCCTTTTAAGTCATTAGCTTTAGAATCGACCTAAGAGATTAGGATCGATCTAATCGAAATTTTCTAATCTCTGTTTTTTCGAATTTAGAGATTAATGGTGTAATAAGATGGAGTGAAAATGTTTGTATGTCTCGGAATGGGAAAACAAGGATATCATCGGTGTTGGTTGCTGCCAAAAATGTAGAGAGAGGAAATGGTCAGCTTAAAAATCAGAAGGACATCTCTGAACATTAAATGGAGATGAAAGTATCCTACATAAGATAATAATAATGCTGTACTGTTGTACTGGTGTATGACCGAATATTTAAATGCTTGTAAATAATAGCTTAATTTCGAAAGGAACAGTTTCACAGTTTAGGTATTAGCATATATAAGATTGGAAGCGTTTGAAATAAAAAGGTACTTCCGATAGGAACTAAAGATTACTCTAGGGACGGAAAAAGGTATGATTGGTCTGGGTTAGAATCCGCAACATTTTGTTAACTGAAGACCTAATTATGTGAGGTACTACAAAGATATATTCACACGGTCACACCATTCAAAGTGAGAACTAATTTGTGTATGATTTATTTGATTCCCAATACGATGTAAATTAGACTGTTCAAGTTGGAAAGGTTTCTGTTGGAATGAAAATAAATCCAATCTATACAATGTTATTACTTTTATCATTGTGACCTTTGCTCTTTGAACTATTAACTTTTAAACTTTTAAACTTTGCACTATTACTTTAGATAAATAAAAACCGATGACGTCATAATTCTCAACCCACCTACGGAGAATCTTTGTATAGGACATCACACGGACAGATGGATACGTGCTTGATACATTTCAGGTTATTCTAAATAACCTTCTGATCGAATAGTTGAATATTATGAAGGCAGGAATTGGGAAATATCAGGTGTAACTACATTTTGAGATTAAATTTAGAAAGGGCTCACATACTAACCGGTATTATCTCACGTGTAAAGCTATCAGAATCGCTCGATATTGAAAAGCATCAGAGGAAAACGAAGGTAATTGATGTTTTCAGGCTATGAAAACATACAGCAACTGTCTTTTCCTTAGAAGATGGATTGCTTAAAGGTAAATTAAGCTAAAAACGAATGTTGAAAGAAAAATTCAGCTTGAAAGGCGAGAGGATAGACTATTTACGACACAACGATGACATTTATTAAGTAGAGCGAGAGAAAAATCTGTGTAAATATGGAATTCTATGACTCATAATACACAAATGAAATGTTTTGCCAACAATACTTTCGATAGGTCTAATATAAAACAAAAATAGATTACAGTAACTACAATAATTCATGGGTTTAATTTAAATCGCAAGTTGTGTTTTAAAGGACTACATGTACAAAGGGCTAAAAACCAACAGCAACAATGACAACAAAAACAACCAGGATAATTTCAAAAGTAATTTGATTAGAATACACGGCATGGAGAGTTTAGGCTTAATTTATTCTTTGATAATGTGATATCCGTTCTTGAAAAGCCGTACATAAAGAAATAATGAATAGATAATTGATTTTCAAATACTTATAATATCCTGACGGGAAGGTGCCGAACATTTACTTTCCTAGCCTTTTGTCATAATTATGTTTCAATTAAACGGCGTTTGGAGATGTCAACTTTGACAAAAGTTACTTGTTTCTTGGGGTAGAGGGCAGGTCATAACAATGCATTGTATATCCTCCCAGTTTACACATTTGGTTTTCAACTATTCTCGGGGTCGCATAAACGTCACTTTCGCTCACGTCACAATGGATTGCAGTGAAAACAAACGCGTACAGCGCGTATTGCGCACCCAATGCATGTTAGTGCTTGTTTTCACTCCTGTGGTACAGCGCGTTGTGGGCCAATGACCTGAGGTCACGGTTTGCGAATTCAAGCACCGGGCGTACATTAGGATCAATCAGACAGAAGCATATGCTTTTGCTACAAAAGACAGTACTTCGTTATGTTCTCCACTTCTGAGAACAGAAACAAATTGAACGTACCATGCATACAGTAAGTGGTGTTCACTAGCACAGCAATCAGCTACCTCTATGATGTTTTTGGTTCTTGCTTTGATTTATATCTTGTTTGCAACCTGGAAACGTTTCTACCCCTTTTAAAGGTTTTTACCATGTCACATAGGAAGTGAACGTTGTAAGAGAGAGTACAATTAAAAGATTCCACACCAAGCTATTACTCCTTTAAGTATATGAGTAACGTTACACTACGTCGCTTTCGATTATAGAAAGTCATTTACATATTGTCATTGCGAAAAAAGTGCGCAATTCTCATGTAACGGAAGTCTTTGTAATTTCTTTCTCTTTGGAAAGGATTTGATGTTCTTCGCTGTAGGAACGCATGAAAGGCATTCATATTATTAATACAATGCAATCCATACATAGTTTCAACCTGGTCAGCCAAAATCAATTACGAGTTATAAGGAATTCCTTTGTAGCGCTTAGCATTGGAATAGATACCAAACATTTTTCCATTAATTGAAAGTGTTGTAACGAATATCTACCTTGGACGTAGATCTGATATCTACCTACAAGATGTTGAATCTTACGGGCTGGGATGTACTTACAAAAGACATGCCCGGACATCCTTGCGTAAATAGAGCGCCGTCAGGTTTTAGTCGGTCGCTCCGACCGCATCTATTCTCTTGTAGGACCAAAAAGTATGACGTTTCTTACGTGGAAGCACTTCTTCTTCTTACGTCGAAGCACTTCTTCGGAAAAATGGGCAGTTAAAGCTGGAATTGAAACACAATATATCATGCGACTTTTCCATGCTGAAAAATTGAAATGGAAAGCTAGCAGAGACGTGTCTAACTCAAGAACTTAAACGACTACAGCCAAGTTACCATCTACCAATAAAAAAAAAAGAAAAAAACCAATACCAAAGTTTCCCCAAAGATTAATTGCTGATGTGCTAGAATGCCCTTGGATTGATGACCATGTCGTTGTGAGTGTCACATGACACACTTGGTCAACTGACCGTCGGAAAATAAGCATCTGTAATTTTAACTCACTGGCAGAGTTGTGACAGGTGTTGACTAAATAAATTCATTGTGACGTACGGTGTTGAAGCGATTTTACGTTTACTGAAGTTGTGGATTTGGTAATGCCGTAAATACGTGAGAGGGAAGAGCTAGAGAGGGCTGAAATCAGAGTAGTACGTCTGGCTTATAGCTATAACATGACCATTATAAATTAAACGAGGGATCTGAAGCATCCTTGGATCAAAACATTGGGATCAAATGTCAAATGTGTTTATGGATATGGTATTTTGAGAAGTAAACTGGGTTGATAATATATGGACATCGTAATTACCTAAGGGATCCACAAAATGTCAAGTAAAATTCATTGAGTTGGCAAAATATTGACCAAAGGGTTAGGCTCCTCTACATTTTTGGCCGGCCAGATCAGTAAGATTCTGGCAATGAAAAGTGTGGGATGGTAGGAAAACTATTTTGTGTAGTTATCCTAGCGTTGACTTTGAGATTAACCGAAAAAGGATTCTTCAATTCAGTAACAAGTCCGGTTTTATTTTTATTAGTAGCAGTTGTAGGTTTGTGTTTCATACCATTACGTGCTTCATTGCGGCATTATGTAAGAATACATTTCAAAGGAGGATGTGACCATTCTGTTCTTAACTTCTGACTGGTATACAAAGGTGTCCTACTAGCTTACTTCACAGCCTAATATGATGGGAATTCGCTATAATTTCTACGTTTGGCTTCAGATCCTATCTAATGATTTAGGTCTGATGAAAAACATTCATTTTTGAGGAGCTTGAAAAGTCAAATCATCGTAAGCCGACCCTGTTTGAAGGCTTTAACGTTTAAGCAAATCAATCATAATATGAAAAACCCAACCGTCTTCCTAAGCACTTAACCAGAGAGCGAAGGAGATGCACTTTGACGACGACACAAGCAGCAGCTATTGGAAGCTATATTGACAATACTTTGCAATTAAGAGGTTTTAATATACAGAAAGGTAAAACAGTGCTTCCAAGTTGTCATCGGGGAAATGCCATTTACTTGACCAAATCCCTTGTGGGATGCTGGTGGCATAGAAATGAATGTATAACCTATACAGCGCTACCGCTGACGGAAGGTGGGTTCTTCAGAAAAAATGTTGTTGGCAATGGAAAGCACACAAGTAGCAAACAACTCTTCTATGATGACATTTGATCAGGGAGGTAGCACCGCCCTGAGTGAATGATAAATAAAGGCATACCGGAAGATGGATTCAGGTTAGTGGTCTGAGCGACGGCAGGTAGCGCAATATCGAATGTTATTAACATTAGCTTACATATTAGATACATATTACATACTAGATATGGTCCTTTCAGCGAGACACGGTTGGTTATAGAAGTTCACTCCAAATGCCAAATGTTTGCCTTCACAATGTTTTCAGACTATACATCCTGAAAACTGAAGTATTTAGCTACGAGTGTTACCAAAACGACGTGGATGGTTGGTGATTTTCCTTTTGACACTTCATGTAAACACGCCAAACGATTTTGCTCAAGTACAGGATACCACTGAAAATTCACCCTTTCTTACCCTAATCTTTGTGTGATTACTACTTCTAATTTGCCTCAGTTATGATTACAAAGTATGGAACCTCCATATGAACATGGTTACCACTGAGCTCCTTAAAAAGCTTTTAAGGACTAGTTCCGTCACCAAACCTTCTCAGCTGGAGAAATCTTTTGACTAAGTGGCAAGCTTCCTGACTGTTTCTCATTTGTCATAGCTCATGGGTTTCAGACCCATACTGTAACTCATACCACATTGTTTGTCACAAATAGCTCGGATGAATACTAGCTTTAAAAACTTTGCAGGAAGATGATAAATGTTGTAAACATCCAAGTAGTGTACTTTACGTCAGTTATATTTTGAAATAGGTCGAAAAATGACCCCCACTTCAACCTTGAAATAGAGCTAATGTTA
>JAAAJZ020466124.1:0-11856 GCA_010015985.2 Actinopyga echinites
TACGGCTGTGTCGAGTCTATAAATTAAGCTTAGGACTAAGAACGTAGCAAAATTACCCGATATCTCAAAATCGGCGCCGTGAACAACCAAAGATGACAAAGCTCTTTTATTCCCCTATTAACAGAGATTTTAAATGTGCCCAAATTTCTCTTTCCTCAAACCGATAAAATTTGCAAGGTTGTTTTGAACGTTATCTCCGTTGAATTTGCGCGGTAGGATCGCAATGCAACATGGGAGATATTTAAAAATGGCGCCACACATGGCAAAATATTCCCCCGATTGGGTGAAACTTGATTTTCCCCAAAAGCAGTTATCTCCCGAACTACCTATTGATTAATTTAATCGTTACCTTTAAAAACAGGAACATCTCCTCCTTCACCATAGCATGTGACGACATCTGACGTTTCACCTTTCTAGAATTCACTTTGGAATGATGTAATCCTCTCACGGTGACAATGAACGTTATGAAGTTGAAGCATAAACACAAAATGGCGGGAATTCCGAACAAAATGAAATTTGCTCTATCCGGAGACAGCCAACATTTCTCTCCTTTGAAGAAGTATGCAAATTCAAGGTTATGAATATGAATGTGCTGTATTATTACACAAATCACCACAAACATAAATGGAGCAACCCATCCAATGACAAGATAAACGATAAATATTCTCGTACCATCGGTCACGTGTCTCATTGTAGAAGATTTCCTTCCAAATGTGCGACCAACGTCATATGCAATCAAACTCATCCAAAGGAAAGTTGAGAGCCCAAGATAATGTCCGAATATCCCAGTCACGTGGCAAACTGTGTAATTCGTGGTTAACACGGATGAAAGAATCAGTATTATTTGTTCAACGAACAGTGAAACAACAAAATTCATGGTAATTTTCCCGGGTAGGTTTCTCAGACTTTTGAAAGTGCAATACGTGACAAATGTTAATAGCAAAGATAGGAGCGATAAAGTGGTGAAGGTAATGGAAATTATCCAAATTAGGACGCTTACTTGTTCCTCGACGTATTCAAGGCAAACTAAAACGGTTTCGTTGGCCAATATTACGTAACCAGATGGCGGAACAGCGCCCTTAGTTACAGTCGACTTTAGATGTACAAATCCGTTCTCGTTTTCTTCAAGTGTAAACGAGTTGTTTGTAAGAATATGAAATGGGCAGAGAGGGCATTCTTCTACCCAATCACAGATGGTTATAGTAACATTCTTCTCACAAGTGTAACCGTCCGTACAAACACCTTTAGAGTTTATTTCCCAAGCGATACCAGAATAAACTCGATTGATAGTTTCTACTTTCGCGGAAGTGATGTTTTTATGAGTAAACAACACTATGTCTGACTTTTCCAATCGACTTGTCCTTTGGCAGGAGGCTGACATTGAAGAAGAGTTACACTGCACTGCAACGTCTTTAAGTTCAATTGAAAGTCCGTGATACTCAACGAAACCCTGCACAAAGCTATTTGCAGCCTCGAAAAACTCTTCAAAGTTTAAGAAAGATTTTTGGAGTCGAAAACCCAAAATTATGACGCCATCTTCTTGCGCTGAATAGTTAATATCAGACAAGAGTGTTGGGAAGAATCTGCCGGCTACGTCAGTCAAAGACTCTCTCACTGAATTAGATTCCACAAAAGATAAATTTCCATTATTTAATCTTAATCTGAGAAATACTTCGCTGCTGGAATCATTAAGGCAATCTGTTAGACTGATGGTCATTGACCCAGAAGCGAAATCACACAGCCCGGAAGATAAGTTGTGAAACAGACCAAGTGCACACGTGGCATTCCTGAATGGCATGTTTGTTTCGTCAAAAACGCTGAAGTCAAACGGAACAAGATGTGGCGGTATAGATGGTGACAAGACCGGTGATCCAGATTCTGCTATTAAATCTACGTAGTACGGGCAAATTTCTTTTCCAGGGAAAAAGTCAGGATCGTAACAGATGGCGCAATGCGGGTTTCTAAATGTCATATTTTTAAAAATAGTCACAGCTGTGTACGACGCACACAGTTCATAAAATTCCGATGATGATGACGAACAGCTATTTATTTCACTTCTAACACATCCTCTCAAAATGTTCTCACCAATATCAACGTCAGGGGGCGTGGTAAAAGTTATGTCATCGATGCCGCATTCTGAAAATCGCGCGCTTCCGTCACATGTTGTGTCCAGCTGCCAAAACCTCATGTCTTTGTACTCCACGCCATTGCATCTTGCACAATAGCCATTTCTATAATTCTTTTTATTCTTCGAACTGAAGACAGGAACATGATGTATGTATTCTTCTAGCAAAAGGGATTGTTCTGAAAATAGAGGGAGCTCTTCTTGACATTGAAGTTTCACGCTGTTTGAAGGATAATATGATGGGCAAGTCGCTACCATAAAATATCCAACTTTGATACTAATTGAGTTTGAGTTTTCTGCATACACGCTTTGCATAAACGTACATGCATCAGGAGTGGTGGCACCATCGTCATATTTAATACCATCACTACAGTTGCTATCGACTGTCCAGCAACAGTCATTGTAGAGGGCGCAATCTCTGTCACAGTTACAGACGAAGGAATTATGTTCTTTTCCTGGACACTGCTCCCTGCCAGTGCATTGATACGCTTCACAAATTTGTACTTCTGACTTGTAAAAATCCGTAATAGCTATAAAAGAAAACGGTAATATAGCTTTTAAACAAGCAATCTTTCAGCAAATATTTAATGGATTACAATCTAATAATTTAAATGTTGATAACACGATGAAATTTGTTTTAATGCTAACAGGTCTTGTAAATATATACATTAAATTTAGTAGGAGGTAAAATTGTCACGAAGGAAATTGCTTAGAATGTCCTCATGAATTGCGTATCTGAGGACTGGGTTTTGTTTCAAAACGTCTTCTCTTTAAAAGGTGCAAAACTTGGTAATCGCAACAACTTAAAAGCTAACTCCGTTAAAATAAGGGAACCTTTCATAAACTCATTCGGCACATATGTGCCTCTTGTACAGCTAGTCCGGGAAGCGATTCTTTCATAGGATTGCAAGGGGAAGTCATGAATGTAGTGTAGAGTAGTAGACATATCACACTTGTCAGGATACGCATTGGTATGTGTATACAGTATCTCATGAATGTTCTGTACGTGCTATGCATGCGCTGGTACAGTATGAGAAGTCCGTAATAAAGATCAGTCGGGAACACGCAACCGAAGGTTAGGTGTTTTCTACGACCGGGCTCAAGACACTACAATGAATTATTCAGATTTAATGTTGTTTAGCAGTGCTGTAGTACTCGAGACCGGTCTCGAGTCACGATTTTAAGGACTCGGACTAGTGACTCGGACTCGGAAAGCAAGGACTTGGACTCGGACTCGGTCTCGTACATTGCGGACTAGTGACTCGGCTGTTAAATCGCCGAGACCGGTTCGAGCCTAAATGAGGGCGTAGAAAGAAAATTCATGCTACGCGTAGGTGTGTGTATCTCATGTCGAAAGTGAAATATGGGTCTGAAGATATTAGCAAGAATATTGTTACACCAGGAATACGTAAATATACCATTTTGGTAGCCATGAATATCGAAAACATGGAGAATTTTGAGTTTTGTAAACAAGTCACGTTTGAGTCAAGTTTGGTTTGAGATGGATGATAATTAACTATAAGGCAAAGAGCTCTCTTCTGAAGGCCCAAGAGAGGATAAATACTTGAACAATACGTACCACGCCAGAGGAGAGCGCAATAAAATAAGAGGGGATGAATCAGACTATTATACGGTGTGGCAAGGATCTTACAAGGAAGATAGTGACACAAGCGGGCTATAATTCCAACGCTCTTTGAGACAGTGGTTTTAGAGATGGCCTGCATGGATGTGATCATTCCATGGGTTGCTGTCTGTAAAGGAAACACAGAGAAACTTTACCGATTTACAAAGGGGACCCTCAGTACCAAAGAAATCAATGCTACGGAGAGGTGGGACTGGCAACCTGTTAGGGATACTTAAAAGAATCGAAGCAGTTTTGTTTACGTTAAGTAATAACTTATTTGCATGTGCGAACCTTGTATGATTCAGTGCTAACAATATGCATTAAAGTCTTTGGATCTTCATAAGAACAAAAATATTAGTATCATCAGCGCACAATATAAAGTGCAATTTGACACAAGCCCATAAAAAGATCGTTGGTGTAAATAATGAAGAGAAGAGGTCCAAGAATCGAGGGACACCACAATTAATAGGTAGGTAATTTGAATCAACATGAATTACTACCAATTGTTTTCTATCACTTAAATAGCTCCTAAACTAGTTGAGTAGAACACCCCGGACACCTTAGTAGGCCAATTTACTAAGTAATGTCTTGTGATTTAGACAACCAAATGCCTTGGAAAGATCAAGAAACGTCGCCTCGTCCGTTATTCTGTCAAGTTTGGAGTCTCGACGGTTTATTCACCAATAATAGTCCGCCAAATGCAGTTTATTCCTTAATTATTGAGGAGTGGTACTCCTTCAATCAACAATATTCCGAAATAACAAATATTAATACTTTTGAAAGACATTCATTGTCTTGTTTGTTTCCAAAACGACTGAGCAGTGATCAGCACTTCCGCCCCGATATTTTCGACTCCATGAGGAGTCACCGCGCCATTTTAAGTTTCGAGTCTATGCTTCTAAATTGGTTTATCCACTTTTGGTAAAATTTCCAAATTGAGTTGTCTATTGACAGGCACAGTGCCTGTTTTGTATCCCGAAGTCGTTTCTTCAAAAAGTTCTAGTTCAAGTATTCCCCCCCCCCTAAAAAGTGCATATTATCTCCCTTGGATAGACGGTTTAATTATTTCTGTCTCATTTTGTCTTTACGTACGTTTTCAACATTTGATTTCCACGTAATTATACGACGAGGTACCAGAGCAGAGAATTTTTTCTTTCGTTGTTCATAATATCATTAACTGTCCTTCACTGTATTATACAACATTTTGTATTGACTTTCTGAAAACTACTTCTTCAATTTAGAAATTTGGGAAAGAAAAATACAAAACTCAACTGAAACGTCAGCCATACTTTTCGGGAGGAAGGAAGAGGCTGCAGTAAAAAAGAAGTAAACCCCTTGTATTACAGCGACTATAAAGTAAATTTATTTACATTTACCTCATCCAAATCTAACTAGTTTAAACTCATCCGAAAGCAGTGAAAAGAAAAATTTATGTTAGTTTTTGCCCAGTCTGAACCAGCAACTTTTCTTCCACCTAGCGATGAGATATTTTTCTGTAATGTGGAATACTTACCCTTCTTTTGCGAAGTTCGAGAAGTATCTCATCATATCTAAGGATAGCACCTTTTCTTCCTCTGTATAGTTGTGTGGCCAGTTAGGACGGAAGGGACAGCCGAACAGGAAGGGCACATCCTCGGCATGTCCTGCTCCCCTCCACTCCCATAGTGGTAACGGTGATGGTACGATATTGAAGATGCTCCTCGATGGTAGATGGTTAAACAAGTATTTATAAACAGTATTTGACCGTTTTCTATATGTTCTTGCTACTTCGTCACATGGACAATAAAATGCTTCATCAGTTGCCAACTCGATGTACGTATCAAAATAGTTTGCGGACTTGTTATCAACCTGAGACCAATCGACGTATTCCTGTTCAATAGCCATGGATACTTGTGGGGTGTCGTAAACGAACGTAAAATCTGACACGAAACGTTTAAATTCAGTGTAATTTGCGTACGGATCACTTTGGCCAATTTGTGTTCGAAAAGGTAGAAGACCAACGAGTGTACCGTCATCTTTCGTGGCTCCTGTCATAATGGCGCACTGTTTGAACTTTCCCTGGTCTAAAAGGATTTGAGGATTGTTTGTGACAAGCTCGCCGTCCACAACAGGTACAAATGGGATATTGATTGAGATGACTTGTACCACAGCCTGAAAGAAGTAAAGTTGAATTTAAAATTTGAAATTTCCTCAAAGTCACCCTCGGTGTTTATATTTTACGTTAATATTGTAACTTAACTATTCACAGATGATTTACCCGTCATCAGTTCATGATGGGATTTGAAAATCGGCAAACCGTGGGCATATCGTCTTTATAAACAGGTGCTATGGAGAAGTGGCCGTAATCATATCAAGAGATGACTACCATCTGTCGCTACAGAAGTGAGCAAAAGTCCCACTGACAGTGTAAATATTTATACCTTCAAGTACTCATTCATTCCTAATTGAAGCACTTTTGTCATAAAAACAGTTATAAATAATGATCATAACTTATGTAACAATAAATGGAACAACAGACCAATAGCAATGAAACAACGGACTCAGTAGGCAATGATCTGCGTTTGTTTATTTTCTTTTAATTTATCAACGGTTCGGTAATGGTCCAGCAGGATGGGGGTTTCCTTATCATAACTTGAAGCCTAGTCCTTGACAACACCTCCAGTTTAATGTTCATACCCATGTTGGACTATATGGTCCATGACATTTGACTCCAAAAGTTACTCTTTCGGAAGACCAAATTCGCTAGGAGAAAGGTAACGTGCACATATAATTGATGGTTCATTTATTGGGTATTCTTGTTAGGTGCATGACTGCCAATCATATACCTGCCATGTACATGCTTATCGTATCTTTCATCTTAAAGATATTCAAAAGTAAACGTAGTCTCCTGGACCTTTGTTTTAGATACCAGAGTTTTAATGTGAGGTTAAAGTCGAAGACAGAACGAACGGTGATAAATAAACAGCAGGCAAGCAGTTATCATGTCACTGTCATAAGGTATCAGATTTCGTTTCATTAAAACAGAAACACAATCTAGCAAACAAAAATTCATGAGCAACATCTGAAAAGATGAGGAGTAACATTCATCTCGTACAGTCACCCGGATATATTGTTAAACTTAAAAGTATGTAACAAATCAGTTTTCATTTTACATTAACAGTAATATTAGCATAACTTTTTTGAAATATCTAAAGACGTTATATTAGATCTGCAAATGTTGCCAGTTGACTACATGTAGTAAGTTTGTAATGTCACCGAAAGACCACTTGAGGAATAATGTTGGTCTACCAGTATTGCAAGGGTATACATGTAGTTACATTTAGTAAGTGTAAGTCTGTAGGTTTTGTGGACAATTGAAATTACAATAATTAAAAGTTCAGGCTTAAAGGTCTAAGAAAAGGGAAAAGAGACAAAAAAGGAAAAGGACAAGTGACAATAAATATGACAAGACAGGAATAATGATTTTAACGGGAGAGGGAGAAAAATTTGTTCTCGTTAGCTAGTCGAAGTGCACAACAAGTCTTTTGGATTAAAAGAGCTGGACTACTGTTATAATCTTAGATTGGTGTCTCATTTACTTGCTAATATAACTCTTACACGGTAACCATTTTACTTACCAGAACTGCGGCACTTATTAACACACTGGCGGGTTTACCTCGAAGGCAGTCCACAAGATCCTGATCAGTTTCAACATTCCTGCAAAGGGCATTCCTTCCAACTTGGTAAGAGTCGTTGAGAGCTTTCGCTTTGTCCAGTTCCACACCCCATGGATGAACCATAGACCCACTCTGTCGCAAAGGTGAAGAGACTACACATTTGTTATCATACACAAACGAAGGGTACAATTAAACCAGCAGTGTTGGAGTCGAGTTCTCGGCATCCGAATCCGAGTCCGAGTCCTCAGCTTCCGAGTCCGAGTCCTTGTGGCCGAGTCCGAGTCCGAGTCCGAGTCCCCGAGTCCCTATCGAAAATGTACATTTTGTATAGTACATTACGCATACGACCAAACTGAACAAGTTTGCATCAGTTTGTAGGGTACTAAAGGGGGTTTTAAATTTAATGCATGGAATGTGAGAGAATGTGAGAATGTCACTCAAACTGCATGGTTGGAATGTCAATGGGTGTGGTGTGAAAACTGAGGTGAACCCAGTAGTTGTAGCCACTAATGAATGACCACTAGAGGCCACATCGAAAGTAACATTACCAACAACCATACTGGCAACTGAAAAGAAGTTCGTCAAAAACAACAAAGAAACAACGAAAAGTTGGAAATAAGTACAGTCTGTTCAAAGATCAACAAAATATTCATTATTCAAACCTTAATTGAAAACAAGTAAACACTCCTGTAGGAAAAAAAATGAAATGTTGGTGAACATAATGAAAGATGATGTTGATAGGCAAGCAGTGGCGGCACCAGGATTTTGAAAGTGGGGGGGCAAATGGAGGGCAAGAGAAAATGTTGGGGGGGCAAAAATTTCGCGCGAAGCGCGAAATCGAAGCGCAAGCCTGGCGGGTGGGGTCAAGGGGCCCGCCTTAGGGCCCCTGGTGGGGTCCAGGGGCAAACCCCGGTGGGGGTCCAGGGGGCGAAGCCCCCGGGAGCTCTGAGGTGTTAGCATATCTCTCGGTGAAAAAACAAGTCTCAGGATAGGTATATAATGATTTTTAAAGCATCATCCAATGCGAAAATTCCAAATAACTTTAATGTTTTAGTCCACGGTTTTCAACCTTGTTTCATTCACATACCCCTTTGGCTCTGTCGGGAACACTTGTGGTTAGAAATTACGAACACTTAATGCCAGTCCCCTCCCCTCCCAATCGAAAGGAGTTCCTTGCGCCCTTATTTACCAGTGAGCTCTAAGTCAACTAACAGTTCTCTGGTTTCACTTTGTAAAACGCACAGCGAGAGTGACGTGTGGATGGGGGAAAGTTTCTGATTGTGTGCTGACGCGTAGCCATTGAGACAAGGTACTAAAGGTGTGCGGAAAAGCTTCTAGGGGGAAAAATATTATTCGGGGGAGGGTAAAACATACTAAAATGCATTAAGTCAATGGTGATTTTTGATCTTCTAGGGGGGCAAAAGTTTTACCAGGCTACGGGCCTGCTTGTGTTTGGGTCTAGTTCTGGCATTTGTTTGTTTTGTGTACCGTTCGTGTCCGTTTCCAAGCACGTTAAAAGAAAAACTTGTCGATGTCATACCTCTCTTTTCAACGATTACAACAATATTTTGTTAGTGAGACCTGACGTGGTTTGGCGGGAAGAGGTATAGACGCGATACATAATGTTGCGCGGCACCCGTTAGTTACACGATTTCACAGTGACGACAAATCTTTGGAGGGATCCCACTTGTGTTAGCTTACGGCATTAAATACAGAATTGGATAAATTTTCAATTATTTCGCTGCGCTAGGTGATTTTTTGTTACCTGCCTAAAAACGGACACGGCGCACCTAGTAACAAAATCCCGCATTCGGAAAACGAGCCGATGTGGTTCCCTCCCACCGTAATTTCTCTCTTTACCCAGCTAAACAATTATGTAAGTTAATATACTTATTGTGTGGAAGAAGCAGTTGATGGCTAGAGTAGGTTTCAACTTTCTAATCAATGTTTGAAACTTCAGTGCGCAACATTATGACACATTTAAATTTCAAAAAGCATGAAGGCACAGCTTACAAAATGGATAATTTTTCATCATAATTTTATTCCACATCAGAAATTTGTGACCTTAGCACAAGGAAAGGGCATAACACTTTAATAAACACAATATTTATGAATATTTATGCTACTCTGAGGGCAGAGTCGCTGATTTACTGCTAAGGTGTGCAACAATCTGACCCTCCATACTACAGGAAAAAGTTTAAACTCAGTGCAAAACCACTCATGCAAGGACTTCCCATTTCATTCCTAAAACACAGGTCACAGAATAATTTGGGTTTTCGCACAGAATACCCCCCAAATTTGGAGAATTTACATCTGTTCAGATAACTGTGTCAGTAAGCTAGAAAAGGTGCCAATAACCTACAAAGCATTTAACTGAGCTATTTTCTCCATCAAATGTAAAATTTTTCCTTTTGTCTTTTTTTTGGGAGAAGGTTTTTCTTTCCCATAAAAAGGAAACTAGAATGTTTATATACTCTAGAAACTTCCTCTTCTTTAGTCTCTTTAAGTTCTTGACTTCCTCTTTTGTGTAATTATACAGCTTTCCCAGTAACCAACTAATAATTAAACTCAAGTACCATTACTAATTAAGTAATGAAACTTTCCAACCGTAATTAGAACACGAATGTGGTCTGTGCATTTAGCTTTGGGCTTTCAAGTAGCAGTGTCCAACCGCAAGTATTTTCTGATCTTTTCACAGCAAACAAATCTTCAACCTTCTAGCTTTGAGAGCATGCCAAAAAGATACAAACTCATAAATGAAATGCAGCAGTGGGGTAACTAAATGGGACAGAGGAGGTACCTCAAGACCTCTGCCCTGCCCCTCCGAGCCCCCAACCCCCCGTCAAATTAAAAAGTATAAACTACTGTTGATGGTGAAATTCTTGCACCATTGCACTAATCCTGTCTGATTCTCACTGCCTTTTCTGTCTGATATACAGTTTAATCTCCCCTTAACAACAATTCTTTTGCTACCAACATGCAAAATTATGTTTGCAGTAGATAGTGATGATCAATGATTCCAAAACAACTTTACACTGAATTATGACTAAAATGGAATTGGGTATACACATCCTACCTATTAAAACACCTCATGTTTGATTCAAACAGAGATTTCAGTTACAGAGTATTTCCAGTGTAAGAATATTCTTTGTTTCACCTTTCCACCATTTTTCAATATCTCCCTCACGTAAAATGGTAAGGTTATTATGTCATAAGATTTACATGTAATATCTATTTTTTTATACTTTTGCACAATTTAAAGGTCCTTTATACTTTTCATTCACAGACTGGTTCTGATCTGAATTTTTCTTTTTCATTTTCAAGTGCGAGCAAGAATGATTAATGTGATAGATTTATGATGATGACTGATGTTACAGCCTCTAGACATGCTTGCTCCAAGTTTACTTTCAGAGAATGTGATATCTTCAGTTGTAATATATACTGTACCTTCAGGAACAAACAATTGAAATGGATAGAAGCTTCACCAGAATGCTAACATATCAAGTTCCTCTTTGAAATGTTAAAGATACATAAGGATCTCAAATTATTCCTTTCAGGTTCACTAGGCCTCATGTTTCATGTATTTTCTGAAAGTGAACAGCATGCAATCAACAAAACAGTTCCTCCTTTAGAAGTGCTACAATTTTAATTTCCTCAAAGAATGCTGAGGTCAAATTATGATCTCTTATCCCCTGCTATTGTATTCTGACAATACTGTGGGGCTTCATCAGTTAAAGCTATTACACTGATGTCCTATAACATTCCTACATATTTAATTCTGTTCAAGTGGTTTCCAGTCATTTCACAAGTATAGATATCCATAATTCTGAATTACACATTTACAGCATGAACATTCAAAATAACGTTGAAATAAATGAGGAAACTTCACAGAAAGTTTACAAGAAAAGTTGCAATATTGCAACTTTATCAGGAATAATAAGACGAAGAATAAATAAAGATAATCAGCCAATGACATTCTGCAAATGAGGCATGAGACACCTCCTAAGAAAACATACCTCACACTAATAGGCATACAGGGAAAGGGGATAGGGTACTTGTCACAATAACAAGGGTTTGTAAGGGAAAACTAGGCAGGTATTGTAAGCTACAGTTACTGACAGCTAGGTATGTGAATAGAGTTTGTACCACAAAAAGCAGGAGTGACGGTCTTGACTCGTGAAGAACACTAAGCAAGGGATTTTCCTGTGATTGAATAGGTGAGGGAATGTAGTAAATGCAGGCGCGAGAAGCGGAGTGATTAGTGAGCACTCCTGGCCGACGCCGTTTAACGCTCAGAGGGACACGATGGGCGGACTTTGGGAAAGTGTTTCATTTTGGGCCAATTTCTGTTACATTTATGTTTGAGGACACTGGCACAAAAAGGATAGGGAGATTCTTTGAGACCTGTAAGTATTGCTATAATTTCCTGAGTGGGAACCTGTGTTGTCAAT
>JAAAJZ020467229.1:0-11845 GCA_010015985.2 Actinopyga echinites
AACAGAAGACAGAAATGAAGCAAAAATAAGCAAAATAACTGAATAGATATGAGGAATATCATACAAACCTGCTGTACCACTATGACTTCCAAGGTCATCAATGCGAAATTTATTGTTGTTATCACTGATACGAAACGAAGCATATTCATCGTACTTCGGAGAACCTCCGGAAGTAACTATATCAATGCGAAGTTTATAATTTTTTTGATTTGTGAGAAAATGTAGTTGTTCATTTCCAAGCCAGAAGTCACCAACAAACGATCCAAATCCATATCTATAGCTTGTCCAGTTTCTGTAGAAATCCGTCACTCTATCAGTACGGCGCTGAAACACCTACAATTAGATGTTAGAAAATAAAAGCTGTCAAACGATTTACACAATGTCTACTGGAGACAACATACAGTCCGGGATATTCTCCGTTTCGGTAGAAAACCATTTTTTCCTGTTCGGGAGAAAATTTATTGTAATAAACAATGACGGCATGAAACTTACCCAGCATGCAAATCACTGTAGCAATACAATACAAAGAGCCTTCTTGGTTTTTACCTTCTGGAAAATTCATTCGCCATTTGGGAAAGAAGTTTGGTACATATTCATGAAGATTAAAGTAATAGCTACAAAAACGTTAGGTGACCATTGGGTGTTCACCATGTCATTGTCGAGATATATGCGAAAAACAGAGCGACCTGAGTGTCTTGTGACTCTTAATTAGTAGACTTGATACAGCCACCTTGAAGGTAGCTCCAACATAGACCTATTGTCGTGCAACTGCCTCCACGCCAATCTGTGCATAGAGTGTTTTCCTAGCAATGAATTGAACGAGGATTATTCTTTCGTTCCGAGAGGTAACCTGTGCATGCTTACCTAGGTCCAACAGTGTTTCTTATACTATACTGTAACCGTAACGTCAGTCCTTATATGCACAAACGAGTCGATTTCACCCAGTTCAGTTGAAACGTAAGTCCTGTGTGATTATACAGTAACGTTAGACAACAGTGAATCATTGCGCAGTTCACTGTGAGCAGTGCCTTATTTGAGGCTCTGTTAGTGGGTACTCACATCCCGAGGTGAAAATCAGCAACAAAAAAAAAAAAAAAATACTTCCTGTCTCTTCTTCGGTCAACCGTTTCGTTGTCTCCTTTCTGTTAAATGTGGTACTGGCTATTAAGTAAAATATTGTTTGCAATTCCTGACGGAAGACTATACCAACTAACATCAACAGTTTATACAGCGCAGCTTCAACGTGATAGGCCTACAAACACACACACACACCCTGAATGCTGATGACGGCTATTTGTCAGTCTACGATTAAATAATATGTGTTTATTCAAAACCTACTTAACGTAGGTTTTCTCCCATTTCGGAGACTTAACGTTTTCTCCGAAAACAGAGAATCTCCCGGACCCGTCGGTCTGTGATGACCACGGATGATGATCCTAGTTGTCTGCCCTGTTGTAGCAGCGAGGCCTGTGGCTTTTCCATCTGGACCGAACATAAGCGAGGTCCTATCAGCGCTCAGTGTTGATCCCGAGGGCCTTCATATTCTCGCATACTTGTCTCAAGCGTAACTGCTGGGGGGGGGGGCTAGTGCCTCTCTTTGTGCCTCTCAGTGTGCCTCTCAACACTGGTGCCTCTCAATGTGAGGCACCAGTTCACCGTAGATGATTTCGTCAGGGATACGGCCATCTTCCATACGACGGACATAGCCAAGTCAGTAAAGAATGCTCTGCTTGAATCGAGTGAACATGGCTGGGAGGCCGGGGAGAGACAGAACTTCAGTGTTGGGTTCTGTGTCCTTGTTCTGACCTGATATTAATACACGAAGTCTAATAAGCTGAATCTTTATTGGCAACTACTTATAAGACGTGCAGTCTGTACTTACAACCTTACACACTCATAACCGTATCGGTCTATTCTACAACTAAGCCCTGAAATTAACCACTTAAACTAACAATTACCAGTACGTAGGTGGCGGCATACAACAATAGCTTACTACATTCCTTCTAAATACCAAGAATGCTAACATGACAAGTCCTTCAACGATGCCCGAGATGCCGATACACTTCAAGTTAAAGGAGTTCAGTTTCTTTACCTGCTTGGCTTACGTCATCAATGCCTCGCTTCCATAAAGCAATCTTCTGATTATGCAGGCGTTGTGCACTGCCAACTTGGTCTTGACTGATTTTAATTGATTTTGATATCTTCAACATTTTTTCGAGTCACTTTTTCAGAAAAAATGATACATATAATAATTATAGCATAACACAGTATGACAAAACTGAAAATGACTCAGGAGGAACCCATAAGAAGCTCTATAGGGCTTGTAGTATGATCCCTCCTGTAAAACAAACAAAAACTTACGGCAAAACGATTACATTGGCATGGATTACAACAACAGAAAAATCAATATTGTCACGTTGTGAATGAAATAGTTTTCAATAAATTCATAAATGAGAGCAGCGTATTACAACTCTGAAATTGAGTCGGGAAAGAGTTCCATAAGTTAGGGCCTGTAAAGAAAACGGTTTGCAAGGAATAGTTAAGCCTAAATAGGGGAATGTGAAGTGAATTCCTGACGCGTGTAAAGTGTGAGTGAGTTTCATGTCTGAAGTTAAATAGTGATCTGAACATATTTGGAAGGATATTGTGAAACCAAGAAAACATGAAAATTCCAACCTGGTAACGATAAATATAAAAAAAGTAAATAGAACGTTCAGTTTGGCAAACATCCATGAGTGGTTTGAAAGGGCTGTAATAAAGTATTAGTCGAAGGGTTCTCTTCTGGAGGATATATGGGGGATATACCCTGGGCGTGAACGAACCACCCCACAAAAGAGCACAAAACTGAGAGTTTGAAATTCTCTCAGGCTGGCCTGGTTCACAAATTTCAGCTGGTAGTGCTGGTGGTACTTCTACACTCTGAACTATCATCCGTCTTCTCCAGGCTGATAGTAAGCACGAAGTTCTTGCATGCCTGTGAAAACCGGTCCATCAGGGTCTGGATTTCATGCTGTAAGTGGGTTGCGACCGCAGCATCATTTGCGAACAGCATTTTTCTGATAAGAACCTCCTGTACTTTTGCTGTGGTTTAAGGTAGGTGAGGTTGAATAGCCTGCCGTCCGATCTGGGGCGAAGGTAAATTCCCACCCCGAGTGACATGCCGAAAGCGTGCTTCAGAAGCAAAGCAGAGAAGATTTCAAGGAGTGTCGGAACAGGGATGCAGCCTTGTTTAACACCACTGCGAATGCTGAACAGTTCCGAGCGGTTTTTGAGGGCATCCTATCTTTGACAAGATCTTGAATAGGCCTTCTCTGCTCACCAGATCGAACGCTTTGGTGAGGTTAATAAAGATGACGTACAGGGGCATATTCTGTTATCTGCACTTCTGAAATTGGCGAAGGGAGAAGATCATGTCTACCGTCGTCGACATATTGGCACGAAAGCCAAACTGAGACTCAGGGTAGACGCCTGAAACGAGTTTCTGTAGGCGAACCAGGACGACTCGTGCTTATATACTCTGCCCACAATCCTAAGGAGGGAGATCCTCCTGTAATTATTGCAGTCGATTCTCCCTTGTGTTTTTAGACGTTGATTACGTTAGCATCCCTCATGCGTTGTGGTACGACACCTTCTTGACAGCACTGACAGAAGACTTCATGCAGTGGGAGCAGTAGGGCTGCAGTCTTGTAGTGCTTGATTAGGCCGGGCGGTATTCCGCCACTGCCAGTTGCCTTTCCCCCGGCCAAGGGGACACCGTGTTCTGTCTGGAGTAGAGATCGGAGTAGTATTCCACCCACCTTTCCATTCGCTGGCTCTTGTGTGTGTTAACTTCCCCAGTAGATTCCCCAGAAGATTTGAGGGGAGCTGTCTTACTCTGGACTGGTCCAAGTGAATCGAGCCGTCTGCTGGACATTTCTCCACGCAACACTGAGAATCTGGAGGTTCTTTTCGTTTGGGGTCTGCATGTACTCGGTGAGAGTGGCACACGTGGCTTCAATGTCGTCTCAGAGTACTTGGCTTCAAATCAGTCTTGCTAATTTGAGGTTTTCTTCTCAACGTGGGCGGGGCTGAACAATGAATGGTGTTTTGCAGCCATACCCACCTCTGTGTTATGGACTCCCCGGGTTGTAAGGAGCCAAGTTTCTTCCCAAGGGTCAGGCTAGGGCATCTTGCTGGTGTCAATGCGTGTGTTTCCTTGCTGTATGGTGAGGTGGAATTTCTTGGGCTGCAGCCTTGTCTTGCAAAACACTAGTGAGTGGTACTCTGGTTGGAATAAACAAGTAGCACGTTCTTGAGGGAGGTGCGCCTAGTCAGAAAGTACGAGTTAGTGATGTACAGGTCGTAGAACGAGCACAACTGGTACTGTCCGTTTCCATCTATTTTGCCCACCCCAAACGGTACGAGGCAGGACGATCAGAAGTCATGATCACCTCCTGAGAGTGGTTGCGAGATTCTCATAAAACTCGTTCTTTGCTTGTACCGTGACCGCCAAAGTTGGGGTGTACACACAGATGATAGTAATGGGCCCTTCAGTGGTGTTGGGGAGGAGAATGAGGAGTTTAGCACAACCTTTGCTTCCTGGCTCCACCATCTTCAGCGAGGCGTTACTTACCTCAAAGTCCACTCCATGCTCCCTGGGCTGGTCAGAGCCCTTTCACTGTCAATTAAATGTGTAATCTTTCAGTGTGCCCCTCAGCCAGATTTTCTTGAAGGGTGGCTATATCCACGTTCAATCTCATGAACTCGTCGTCTATGATGGCTCTTTTTCTAGATTCGCCAGTGTCCTTGGGGTTTCCTGCAAGGACAGTCAGCATGGCGGACGATCCAACTTCAGAGTTTCAGAGCCGGTCTCTTTCGTTGTATTGTCTTGCCTGATGCAGATATCTCAGTCTGCCATTCAGATTTCCCCTAGCTCCAGGCACCTAATCAGGAAAGCAGACCGTGGCAGCACAGCACCGTACTGGCCCCGGGCTGCCCAGCTTAGGACGGGCGGTAGCTGTCAAATAGAATCCGAAAATCCCTCCCATGGCCGGGAGCAATCTCTGGCGCCGCGCTCTACGCCAATAGGGCGATGGTTTATCACCAGTAATTTTTTCACCATGTGTTTTGTCGACGCCTTGGACTATGCTGGAGTGTCCTCTCCAGTGAATTGTCTGGGTACTACCTCTCCATTGTTGGGCGGTAGGTGAGACTTAAGCCTGGTAAGTTGATATGGAGGAAAAGATGTTACCCATGCAGTATAACCCTCTATCCACGCCACTGATGGATAAAACGGATGAGTAGGGCCGTTACAGTTGGGCACCCGCACCGTCACAAGAGCTGCCACGACGAAGTTGAGCCGAAGAAGAACTGCATAAGGGCTTGGACTACAGATTTTTCTACAGGGTTGACTCCCGAAGCCTTTCCTGTGAGCATGTATCTCGCAAGGTGGCGGAGGTTTGAAATCAGGGTTTTCCTTCCCCTATAAGGGCTGCCTTCCAAGGACGAAGAGCCTCATCTACCCTAAGCTACTTTTGTAAGGCACTTCGCCCCTCTTTTATCAATTAAAGTAGTTCTACCAGGCATAAAGAGTAAACCACACGAGCAGGCCAGGAGCTGGACTTAGTTGTGAGAGGCTGTATGAGACGCATACCATGTAAGAGCATTTTTTAAGAAGTTGGAGCTTGTCCCCACCACTAACCCGGGAAATGACAACCTTGGAACCATGATTACTTGTAGTCTCTAGTGTTGGCCTTTGTGAAGGAAAATTCCGTATCTTTAACAATAAGAAAATTGCTTTTGTTGACTTTTCAGGTTATCCAAGAAAGGAAGAACCATCATCTTTTCCATCCACCAGCCTCGCTTCTCCATCTTCCGTTATTTTGACCTCCTACACCTTTTATGTGTTGGTGAAACAGTGTATCATGGGCCAGCGCAAAGTGCCTTGGAGTACTTTAGTCAAGTTGGTAACTAAGTTAGCCTACTTTTAAAGAATGGAATCTTTTAAAGTCAAATGTTTGATTACTACTGAGTACATTTACTTGGTGCATACGTTAGAGAGTAGCATACCTCGCTCTGTATTCAATTCAAACATCGTTTGCACTGTAGGTTAGAAATAAAGTCTTATGTTCAAAACAAAAGATAAAAACGGTCTCAATTTCCCATGGAATTGATACAGGATGAATGGCAAAACCATACCAAATATCCACCAAAAGATTCTTCCGTTTTACCGCGAATAAGTACAGCTCATATGTTACCTGAAGGCACATAAAGTCCTAAAGCATCCAGGGCCTGCTCTCATAGTGTGCAACAGATACATACTCCGCATATATTGGGCATTTTGACTCAATCAGTAATTTCTTAAAATATCTCAGGTGATGAGGAAGCCTTTCCTCTAGTTTCATTATACATCTTCAGCACCAGACTCCCACAGCTTAGTTTCATTTACCTCAGGTCGAGGTACCCTCTGTTTGAGGATACTTTGCTTGCAGTACGTTCAAATGTATAGTATGTGTCTGGTTAATCAGTGATCATTGAACAATCTTAGTAGCATATGGAGTTGCAGTTTAATTTCCTTGCTATGAGTTAGTCAAAGTTAACTGCATTCAATGGCAAGTTCAACGGACGATACTGTAAATGTACCTTAGGGTGGTGAGTATATGCCTTAAACTAGGTTGTATTATTTATGTTTGTCCTGTAAAGGTTACGAATGTGAAGAGCACAATAATCCTGCTGACTTCTTCCTGGACACTATCATCTCTAATATGGGTTCTGTCATGGGGAGAAAGGGCACCACTGCAGGTTAGTCATATATGTCATCTATCCATTATTGTATCTCATTTTGCTAAACAAAATTATTGCATCACAAGTGCAAACTTGTGGAGCGTAAACCTAGTTTCAAACCATTTTACCTTAAAATAACGTGACAACGAATCAAAACTGCTTTGAATATTTTGACACTAAATATTCTCTGTACAGCATGGAGAAATACTCCCACTGCGATTTACAGGTTAACATCATAAAGTTGTGGACAAAGGTCAGCATCATGCATAATGTAACGTAACAATCTTCCCACTTGTGGCGTACTACATTTCTGCTGTGAATTTCCTTTTGCAACATCATTGCCGAGTTGAAAGATATAACTCCGGAAGAGATGACTACTTTGCTTGACCGCTTTGTTTTTTTTTTTTTTTTGTGGATTCCTTACTGCTCTTGTTCACGGTAGATTTGGAGACTCTTGTAGGAGAAACAAGCAGACCTTTTCAGATAGGCAGGCATGCATGAGTGATTTTCAAAAATGAATTACACTTAAGATAAAATTCTTGCTCTTAAGGTAGATTATAGTATAGGCTTGTGAAAAGATTTTCCATTGGGCAAATCATGTCATGTACGTTAAATGAGCTTTCTCTCCCATAATAAAACACTAATTAGACTTACATTTATTGCGTGACCAGATAATTCCTCCTATGTTCCTACTGAAACATCCCCTACTCCCCAAAATTTCCACCCAGAAAATCTGAAACCCTTACTAAGTTATTATTAACATGGACAAAAGTGATGGTCACTAACGTATGGCAGTGGTGAACTGCAGACTTCCAATTACGAACTAAGCATGGAACGTCTAGCTTAAATACGCAGCGACGTAAAAAGATATCTGGTCGAGTGTCCCCTTAGTCGAAATCCAGATATGGATTTATATCAGGACATATCTTGCTAACTACAGCCGCTATATGGATGGCCATATAAAGCCAGATCTACAGCCAGATATAGGTGCCTTGATACATTGTATCAAGTTTTATACGGCCATGTCAAGCCAGATATAGCTTGATGAAATGCCAGCCCAGATAAGCAAATAAAGATTTATATCGCCATATTTTGCCAGGTATAACTTGATGAAATACTATTCCAGATATGCGAATATAGTTTAATATAGCCATATAAAGCCTGATATACCTTGAGAAAAACCTATGTCAGAGATCAGATCAAGTTTGATATGGCCATATAAAGCCAGATATGACTTGATAATATCCCACATCAAGGATACAAATAAAGTTTTGTATGGCCATATCAAGCCAGTTAACTCCATATCAAATTTTATATGGGCAGTAAACTCTACGAAACATGCAAATAAGCATCCTCTTTAATTCCAATTTTTTTTTTTCATTAAGATCTGGTTCTGGTTTTGATCTGGGTTTTATCTGCCCAATATTTAATCTGGCCAGATAAAAATCTCATATCTGCATAATATATGGGCCAGATATGGATTAATGGAATTTCATATCAGGTCCATATCTGGATTTCGAGTAAGGGCCGTCACCTTCGGTAATCTTGCTACGCACTACGGAATATGTGTAGCAGCTACCTGGTACTCTGCACGGTGGACTTAGCCTTTTCCCCTTTACCTTTGGCTACCGTAGCCTCGGCGAGCTGTAGCCTAAAGTTACACAATTTATGTATGTAATGCACATATTATTGATACTAAAGCGCATTTCATTTTTTTTTACTGAACTTGCAATATTTTTGAAAGAATGAACGAACACTCTTTCATGTTAAGTGATGGATATCACCGAGACTTGTATTCTCTGCAAAATTTTCCTACGTTTCGTGTCTCAGAATTGAACCCTCCCCGCTCTACTTTGTAACTTGCGTATGTATGGAACAACTGAACCAAGTCCAAACCTTGTGCTTGCCATGATGGCGGAACCCCTTTTTGCTAAGTGATGATTGGCCTATATTTTATATGAAGTCAATGTTTTGAACCTATTGATTGATTGATTGAAAAACTCATTGCAACTGGCTGCTTCAGTGAATTGGAATTGTGATATATACAATATGCTAGGAAGTTTCTGCATGCTTCGCACACTTTGTACATAACATTTTAATAAGAGGAAACAATTGCTCTTTCTTCATTACAATTGGACCTGGCTTAAAATCAAAATGTTTTGGATCATAAGGACACAGCTTTTTCACATGGGCTTGGCTAATTTTTGTATCACAATGTCACTTGCTTTTGGAGTTTGTAAAGTCATATTACTTTAGTTAAGATGTTGGTTTTGGAAATTAAGTGTAAATGCAAAAAGATATTTGGGATTTACTC
This sequence comes from Actinopyga echinites, assembly GCA_010015985.2. Classification (NCBI taxonomy): domain Eukaryota; kingdom Metazoa; phylum Echinodermata; class Holothuroidea; order Aspidochirotida; family Holothuriidae; genus Actinopyga; species Actinopyga echinites. Next base: position 9,077 of record JAAAJZ020467229.1, read on the forward strand.
CATAGTACTTGAAACAGAAATTTGCTTTGGTAAAACTGCATACGAGTCAGGATTTCACTATTCTTGTTCTACCATTTTCGTTTTATACCTTCTTTAGTTTTTTTTTAATTTCGCAAGTTCTTAACTTCTAGGAGTGACCCTAGAAGTTGCTACCTAACCAGTCATTCAGACTAGTAACACCTCGCTGAATTTCGCTTGTTAAGGGAGTGCAACCCATAATTTTCACTAGCTTCTTGTGGAAGATCGGAGGCCCCTGCTGGTCTTGTCGGTTTAGCGGAAATTGGTTAAGAATTTTTTATATACATGCATATCCTACAGATACTTTACTTGGTACTTATGAGGTGCTTAAAAGCGTGTATAACTCACAGTGGTTAAAAATTTTAAACTTGGAGATGTCATTCATGGTGGGAAAATTATGAAATTGGTCACTTCCTGCTGGAAAAGTTTGGGATCTGGAGCCGGAAGTATTATAAGCATGTGGAGGAAAATTTGGCATTTTTCTTCATGGAAATATGTAATATCCACTGGGAAATTTGACATGATTCCTGTAGGAAGTCATCGTTTTTCATGCGTGGAGTATCGTACAATTTATCAGCCTTTGGACCTCCAGGGCCTGGAATCACTCAGACGCAGTACCATGAGACAATTTAAACTCTTAGACCCCGCACACGAATGGGTTTCCTAAGTCAAAAGTTATCACTCCGAAAAAAAGACAAAGAGACATTCAAAAGAATAACTTGAATTTAATATAAGACCACCGAACAATTTGCTAAGCAGAGAATACTTGAGCTTTGGAAGGGTCAAATAAAAAATAACAACTCATTTATGGAATGCATATTACATTCTTGTACAATTATCAAAAAAACGTAGGTAAGAAAACAAGGTTGAACCTCGCACCTCAGCAGACAAGACAAATCGAATTGAAAACTAAACTTGAAACTGATTGGAAAACTTCATTATCACCAGAACAAAAGAGATACCTTACTGCTTGACTACCCGGATGGAAAGTCTTCCTCCTGTCGCACTTTTAACCCAAGTACCTAACTTTTGAGGTAAAAAAAGAGGTGACTATGTGATGATTTGTCCATTCCATGGCTACATAGCCACAAATTGACAGCTTCTCTGACAGGGAAGAATTTCCTTCTGATGAGGGATGGAATGGTTTAATTGTTGACAGATGAGGTGAGGATGAATGTTAGTGATGGGCCCTGCATAATTAATTAAATGGGTAAGTGGATGTTCAGATGGTGAGGTGAGATAGGTTAGTTACAGTATCATCCCCAAACTTTCACCTTGCCCTCAGACTGGAGTGCCGAAGCTGAAAATGGGTCTTTACCTCCCACCTACGAACTTCTCACTGAAATCTTCAAAAATTCAGACGTAGCAAAACAACTGGATAAGGAGATAAGAGAAATACTCGCCAGCTCCCCGGAAAAGGGGGCTGGGAAGATTAAGCAACAGGAGATTACGTATGCAACATCCTTCTTACAACAGGTTAGATAAGCAATTGATTGGAATTATGATGTTGGATATTTGCTTTGTAGTATAAGCATGTCTTTAGATGTGATACATTATGAGGTGACAAACTACCCATGGGCTCTAGTTAGCACCTCAGAGTTCATCTGTGTTTATTTTTGTTGCTAAACCGATTTTCTAGTCTGCACTACTACTTTCATATCTACTTCTCATAAAACATTTGCTTACAAAGGAAGATGCAATTTTGTAGTCTGGACGGCCAAGCCCCCACTGCTCTCCTAGACTTCCTTGGGAGTTTCAAACTGTTGCAAGAACAATGAGATTTCAACTAAAGGCATATGATAGAGTCAACCTAGTTGATAAGCATGTTATAATGTACATAATTCACGACTGTGCAATACGGTTGTGCAGGACTTCCATTTTGATTCTTTCCTCAATAGTCCTTCACCTATATGAATACTTTTGTTAAGGGTAACCCCCATTTCAGAAATTGAGGGTCATATTCTTTGACGTAACAGTTAGTGCACCAAACCATTAACCTTGTTAACTGCGATATGGATGACAAGACAGAACTAAAAACAACAGCATTTACAAAGCGATCATAGCAATTTTGTCTTAATCTAAGAAGCACTCTGTTTAAAGTTCTAGTGTGTGTAAAGTTTGTAAGAGGAATATATGCCTCTCAATTGTAACTTTTCAAATCTTCAACATTTTTCAGCTGGTGGTTGTCTCGAAGAGGACAGCAAAGAACGTTATCAGGAATCCACTTGTCATGGTTATTCAGGTACAGTATAGTCCTGTAGGTTACCTTGGAGGGAATACGTAGTTACCCCTGTGTTATTTTGGAACATGAGCTAAATATTAAAAATGTCATGGTTGAGACCATAAATATTGCACATAAAGATAGAGCGACAGGCTAAGTTTGAATTAATATAACAAAATCAAGACCATTGTTATAGTCACACGATTAACAGAGTCATCGCAAAACTTGGGATGCCACGGTACACTAATTCATATCCGGATGGCCGCATCTTAACTTTCAGTGTCATGTCTTTACGTGTCAGAGTTGTTATCAGTGGCGTATCTGGGATTCTAAGGGGGGAGTTTCCACTTTAGCCAGGTGCGTGGCGATTGTTGTGTTAGAAACGATTGAACAAGTTCCATTTTCAAAATGGATTTTCCACCTCTATCTGGACAGCTCTTTTTACATAACTTCTCGCCAAATAGTTGACAAAAATACAGGCACATACTTCATTTTCTTGTGTTATTTTAGAGGAAATGGACCGACTCCTT
>JAAAJZ020468332.1:0-11844 GCA_010015985.2 Actinopyga echinites
CCATAGGCGTATGAGGCGGAGGACTGGGGGGACTGTGCCATCCCCCCAAAATTGAACAACCTAAACTTCGGGCCGAATCTGTAGAAATATTCGGGCAAAATTCCTTTTAACAAGTTTGTTGATTAGTTTGTAGCAAAAGATTAGAGAAACAAGGATAAATAAAACTTTATTCCTTTTTCTCTTTCCTTAACTCCTCCCGACAAAATTCTCGCACCTTCCTCACGTTGATGACGATCATACCCAGAGGTGTAGCCTACACCCTCCCCGCCCCAGTCAAAAATATGGGGGCTGAAGTACCGGTATGCCACTATTAAAGGACGAAAACCCTTTTTTGTTCCCTCTGTCAGAAATATCAAAATTTTCGAGTAATTTTCCTCAAAATTTGCACAATAGGTAGAACCAAATTGTATTTTAGGACCCTGAACCATTCAAAAATTTTCCAAACGGGAGGGGATCACCCTCCCACAGGACAAAGGTTCAAAACATGTCGTTTATCCCCTTCACCCCTCCCCCATCGTACGCCTTTGAAATTATGTGTATTTTTAATGTCTCACTCTTACAACCACTTGGAATGTCGAGAGCTGTGATCACTCCCACAGTCCCTGAGAAATGTGTTTTCTGAAGATGTAGACAAGCTTTGGAGATTCTGCATCTAGATCACAGAATAATGAAAACAATAAAGGAAAGAAACAGTGATAGGAGAAATGCAATGGATAATTTTTACATTCTGAAATATTTTCTAAAGTGTCATCAAAAATGCAAATTTTTAGAATCGCTTCGCACGATTCTACTAAGATGGGTTAACTTGTTATTACAAGTACTACTTTCTGTTCGACAGATTGCGTGCACCGTCTAGCTCCATAGCCCCATGAAACCTCTTTATTCCCACCCCCAACCATCAGTCAAAATTGCGTTATTAAAAGAAACATTGTGAAATTAAAATTGTGCTGGTCATAGGCGTGGTCGTTATACACTCTCGCTTAGCCGAATTTGCCTCAATTATCACTCGACTTTTCTACACCTGTTGTCCGAATTTTCTTAAAATATTGCATGAATTTTCGTCATTTACACCCAAATTTATCAAATTTGTTGATTATTATAACTTAAAAACTTTATTTATTTCTTATTATATTGACTATTATCTAATCACCAGATCGTAAAGTTCTGATTTTAATCCAAATTGTTTCCAAAAATTTAACTCATATATCTCTCACACTGTCTTGGTCACTTAATTGTCGATTGGGGTGAGATGAGGAGTATCAATTATCGAAATTTGAAGTCAATTGTAAATTAATTATAGCTTTTCAATTGCATTTTTCATAACAAAAAAAATTGAGATTTATTCACGTTACTTCTTCCATTGAGGACAAAGAAAGCTTCGGTACAATAATTGTTCCAAAGCCGTCTTACAGGTGACCCCAGTAGAGGCCCCAATGTACGGCGGAGGGAGAACTGATTACAGGAAGTGGGGTTGACCTTTTGGCAACCACACTTTCTGCTTGAAAACTACAGAATTGGGTCCATGGTTCACAGAGGAGGGTTTCTACATAGTGGAAACTGATAACCACCACTGGGATGGGACAGGAAGAATAACTGATGGCAAATAATGATTAGAATGGTCTTTTACACACTTCTTGGTTTAATATTTGGCTAGACCCTATGATGATATTTGACTGCATACATTTAATTGAACAGAATATTTTCAGTGACCTTTTTTATTGGTGTTTTATGTCTGATAAACCTTTTACAGTTGGTAACTTATCTTTTTGGTTCTATCAGCCTGCTATTTATGAGAGTGAGATGTCGGAAAGATTGTCACATCCTGGTGTAGCAATTGGTGAGTGATCCATCTTTAGCAGATTACATTTACGGTTCTGCAAAACAGTATGTTGTTCTGGAAGTTGGCACCAGTGCTGTACAGATGCCTGAAAACTTTGAAATTTGAAAACTGACATGTACATTAAATGTTAAGCACCTCTATGGTTAGATTAATTAAAAAGTGGCAAAGTACATAACTGTTGTTTGTGGTGGGTGAAAAACCACTCCAATACACTTTATGGGTTTAAGAATTCACGGGTTTTTCCAGCCTTGCCTCCCTCTTCCTGTCAGAGAGCACTTTTTGTGTCAAGCAAATTCATGTTGACTTGTTTGGATCATTAATAAGTGCAGATTTTCCTTGGTATGAATTCATATCAAGTGTTAGCATACAGTGTTAAATGCTCTATGGTTTCACCCCAGACAGAACAAATTCTCCCAACTGAACTACCTTTAGCCCCACCTCCAATTTAAAAACAAACAAGTGCCACTTCTAAGACACAGCCACAGTAACCTGTATTATGCTGAAATTGCTCCAGGCAAGTTTGAAGGTCAACCTGTTTGTGACTGTGAGCTTAATTGTGAACACAACTCTTCGTGCAAGCTATCACTGGCCATTTAGGGTGGAGCATGATTGTTTGAATGAATGTCAATCAAAGCACAACTAACAACTAGATTTAGGGGTAACCGGTTAGGCCTAAATATATTTGGCAGTATGCTATAGGCCCTTTAAAGATTTCAAGTGCCTGGAAAAGTTTGTAAAGTTTCACAAATAAACCTTCATCAGTCAGAGACTTTTTATGACTTCAGAACTTGTGCCGATGTGCTGTAGTTGAACCTGCAGAATAGTTTTCGAAACTTCATTTTGTTGCTGTTTTAATGCCTGCAGATTGTCTGTGAATTGTGCAGATTTCTGTGTGATACATGTGGGCATTCCAAGGGGTTGTCATATTAAAATATCACATGGGATCATGCCTGAAAAACAAAAGATAGTACAGGTTTTCATGGGTGGTGCGAAAACTTGTGGCAAACCTGTGTTTTTGGAATGCCTTGGACCTGTATGATCACAGTTTTGACACAGGTGGACACACATTTTTCTGTGTACAGCTTCATGCCACAGGTTTTGTCTAAGAGTCTTTTGTGAATAGTGGTTTTATTTGCCATACATTTTGCATGTAAAACCTGTGAAAACCAGCGATAAACCCATAACAAAGTGTGGCAACTTGCCAACTTATCATCTCAATGTCCAGTGAAACACACTTTTACACACAAAATACCTGTTACATTACCTGTGGCTGACATGTGTGGTTTCATGTGAATTTTGAACAAATTGACATACAGTTGTTTGTAAGAGAGAGTACTTTTCTTCTTGATCATAGATTTGTAATGCCAAGCAGATTTTCAAGACCGACATAAAGCAATTCATTTCAAAGTTGTCTTCTTTCAAACATGTAGGTTTGGCATGGACAGCAATGGGAGGAGAAATTATGTTTGTGGAAGCTACTAAGATGGGGGGTGATGGGGAGCTGACCCTCACTGGCCAGTTGGGTGATGTCATGAAGGAGTCGGCCCAGCTTGCCCTTAACTGGGTACGAAGCCATGCCATAGAGGTAGGTGTACTGTAGCCGCATTTTCAGAATAATGGTTTGTGTATATTTCATCGTGGACATGAGAAAATCAGTAGAAACCACAAAGGTCTACTTTAAAATTATCAAAAATGTCTGAGTAAGTGTGTTTTCAGGCTTTCAAAATTGGGTGAATATAAATAGAGGCTGCTCTGAAAGCCTGCAAGAGTCCTACTACTGTCTTTCTTGTGGTGTACAAAATCCGGAGAGGCGTCAGTTAGGCATGCAATTTTTATCGCTTGTTAGTATTCCGTTGTTAAAATTTTGTTATTTATTACTTCTTAATATTTTAATGTCTTGTTGAGCAACTTAACCCTTTGTTTTGTCTTTACTTTGTTTTTTATTAAAGTAAATCTTAATTTTGTTCTTCAATATTTTATTCAAGTGTGGTCTGGACTTGAAACCAGATGAAGATTTGATGGAAAAAACAGACGTCCACATCCATTTTCCAGCAGGAGCTGTTGGTAAGGATGGTCCCTCGGCAGGGGTCACCATTACCACTGTTCTTGTGTCACTCTTCAGGTAGAGCAACTTTCCTTGCTTGTTGGTGAAAAGGTTCTTTTTTTTTATCAGATTCCCTAACATTAATTCCTCTATGACAATTTCTTGGACTACCTTTCACAGTAAAAGTGAAGTTCAAGAAAGTTGTCAAATTTTATATCAAATGATGATAACTCAGTGGATACTTGTGATGAGTTAACATTAGCAGTGAAGTGTAATTAAATTGATTGGGTTTGTCATTTTTGATGAGCTTAAATACCCACTGTGGCCCCATCTGAAGCATCTATGAAAGCTGACGCTTCATAATTTTTTTGTTATCCTTTGAATAATTGTAAAAAGGGTTTGTATGTGTTGCTCCCCAGACCATGTTGGAACACCCCCCTATAAGGGAAAGATAAATTTCTCATCTTTCATCCTTGTAGCCATAGATGACTTCTTGCCTGACACTGTTCTAAAGGCTTCATCTATGGTGAAGCGCTAAGTGCAATTACACCATCTGCTATAAACTTTTGCTCAATCTTCCATTTCACAGCGATCGTTGTGTGAGGTCAGATACAGCCATGACTGGCGAAATCACTCTTCGTGGCCTGGTGCTTCCAGTAAGTCTACTTTTACAAATGCAAAAAACCTGAAATCTTTCCAGCACTTTACTTGGGTAGATCAGGGTACAAATTTTATCTCAGTAAGATGACAGTCTTGTCAGTTGGCAGGCTCAAATCATTCACAGGGCACAAATGCAGTACACATCTCTTGGACATTTGAACAGCTTGCCAGGCTTGCTTATCAGATGTTTGTGTTCAAATTTGCCCTGCCATCCAAACCCTTGTGCATACTTTGAAATTTGGATAGGGTGTGTATTGTTACCCCATGCTTATCGTGGAATATGCAGTGGGCATGTTGAAGTTTCCCACTTTTTGTGAAAGCATTGTACTTGTGTTACCTTTGAAGATGATTGCAAACCAACAGCAAGTAAATAAGTTACCAATGTCGAGCTTACAATATCATGAGAATTTGTTGTAAGGGTTGTTAGAAAATCTATACTTTTTGTGGAGAAGCTTCAGTGTAGAAGTTCGGCTAGGTTCATTACTTTCAAATTTTCAAGGAAGCCAGCATCAATGACATCTCTCGTAAAGATCATAGTCTTGCTCCTTTGGTCAAATGTAGAATGCAAAACAGGCTGATCCTCTTTGTGACAGGAGTCTTTGGTCAAGTTCATGTACCAGTAGTGGGTTGTCTTTGACATCCCATTCGTAAGACACAGCATATGCACAGCCTTCACTTTTGTGAAAGGTTTGTCAGAACCGACTGCTTCACATTCAGTTTCCAGCCAAAGACTGCCAGAGACTGGAATAACCGGTAAGGACCCTGTCAGTCACTTTGTAAATAACCTCAGGGTTAACGGTTTGAACATTTGATGCATGTGTGGTGAGCCAATGTTCCTGTGGATGTTTCACCGTAATTCAAAAGAAGAAGAAAATCTAAGTAAATGTGGCGAGTCAGATGACCATATTAACCAGTTAACTGCAGAATGAAAGTATTTTAACTTTCATCCCACTGTGGAATTGTTATTATGTTATTATATTACAAGACATATATTTATCATAGCTTGAGGACACAACAGTTATATCCATCTTATGCAGTTAATTAGTTCTGTAATTTTTTATATGTCCAAATGAAAGGTTGTTACATGGTCTTTGGTATTTGTGTTCAAAGAGAATTTTCAAATTCCTGACTCAAATTTTGCAGTGTTGTTCCTTTTTTTGATTTAAAGGTTGGTGGTATAAAGGAAAAAGTTTTAGCTGCTCATCGTGCCGGCATTCACCGCATCATCATACCAAAGAGGAACGAGAAAGATTTGGAGGAAGTTCCGAAGAGCGTTCGATCACAGATGACCTTTGTCTTTGCCAGGAGGCTTGAAGATGTCCTGGAGGCAGCCTTTGAAGGGGGATTCCCCCAGCTGAAAAGAGTCGTTGTCACAGATGATATCATTCCAAGCAAATTGTGAAAGTATGAAAGTGATTAGATGAGAGATGTATTCAGGCACCACCATGTATTTTAAACAAGTGACAGTCTGAGACTGTCTTTATGCCCTAAGTTGCCTCTCATGAGGAAAAGAGATCGATGGTAGACGGTAATGAAATCCTGAGAATGATTAATTTTGAAATTGTCTAATACACAAGGCAAATACTACGGTAATCTGAAAACTTGACTTCCAGCTCTTGCCAAATTTATTCCTTACACAGCTTTGTTGCATTACTTTCTGTCATTTGCATGACTCTGAAGTGTAAACTCTGTGGCATGTAGCCTTTTAAGATTACATTTGGAAATTCATAAGTTTTTGTGTTTTTCTCAGTCTCTGCATTGCATTTTCTTATCTCTTTCATTGTCCTTTTGTGTTCCCTTTGGCAACTTTTCAGAAAATTTGTTAACTGTTCCATCTTTGCTTACATATGCAGCCTAATTTGGCCAGTTTGGTAAGTGCTATCACCAATGATTTCTTACTAGCAGGATTTTAACAGTGTTCAAGATGAAAAGAAAAATTTCTTCAGTATCAGGTTGTATTATTGAGTGGCACTGAAGTGACCTTTCAAAAGTTATGGCAGAGATCATTTGTTTTTGATTCATAAAAATGTGCTTAATGGTATTTCTAATCTTATTAATACCACCATCCTTGTGCCTTTCAAGGAATGGAAATATTATATCTTGCAAGCATTTAAAAACCAGTTTAATTAATTTCAAATTCATTTCTTTCATGTACAACATTGCATAAATGTGAAACAAAATCCTTCTTGTAGCATGTGTTACTGACATATGAAGGAACTATAAAACAGAAAACAGTCCCACTGTCAAGTTTTTCTAAAGGGTTGCTGAATTATGTACTTTTTCAAGTGCAGATTGACCAGTGCAGCTCAAATCCCCAAGCGATAGTTTGGTGTAAGGAAATTTCTTTATTTTCATTTCTTTGTTGTTTGTTCTGTTTTATTGTATTCTTTGTCTTTCTGTATATTCTCTCTTCTGCATTAAGTTCATTCTTTTTATGCCCGCAAAGTTCTTGTGAAAATGTTAATGCACTACCATACTTTTATCAACATTGACCACATGAAGAAGTGGGCACAAGGGCCAATGGCCAGAGATGATGAAAATTGGAAAGTATACACTGGATTAAAGAAAGAAAATGTGGTAAAATACTGCATGTGCTCTTTATGAATAACATTTTATTGTCAGTGGCTTGTCTTCACTTGGATATTGTCCTGCCCATATATGCCTCTTTCCATAACATCAATCTGCCTTAAAAATCTTATTCACATCAGACTTTCCTGAGTTTTCCATGAATGAGATTTCGACAAAATTAAAATTTTTTAAATGGCAAGAAAAAATTGCAAAGAAATAAAAGAAGCTGTAAAGATAACTGTAAAATTCATTTTATTGATTTATATGAATACACTTGGTATGTAGTATTACAGCTTTGCTTTGTGATATCATTTATAATACTCCTTTGTATTTTTTACAACATGCAAGTAATAATAAAAACTGTGTTTTAGTGTCAAAACAAAGGAAATGTTAGAGCTGATGGTGTAGTTTACCATGCTGTAAGTTCCTGAAACGACCTTATGGCAAATTGTTCTTTCCACCGATACTGTAGTACATAAAATTTGGAGTATACCTGCAAATTTGTTTTGATTCAGTTCTTGCAACTATTTCAAACTAAGTGGTCTGAATCATGTCTCTCAATTTAATACTGTAAGAATTGTTGCAATAAATGTATAAAATATTGATATAAAATAGAAACTTTAATCAACTGCAAAATATGCCACAGCTTCTTCCTGTTGTTACTTGCTGCTTTTTATTTCATATTATTGAAGTTTATGTCCATATTTTTGTGGTACACAGAATTAAAAGTAATCATCTTTTCATAAATTACTTCAGTTGATCAAGATCAAGTTTCATCAACCTGGTCAGGTGACTTGATTCTAAACTGGCTAGAAGACAGGTGGTCTGAGTAGGTTATACCATGCACAGTGACAGGACAGGCTTTGAATGTTCAAGCTTTCTTAGCTCATGGGTTCATGTCAGTAGCATAACATTCTCACTGGTCAGAGTCCATAAAGAGCCCCAGTGTACCTATAACCAGTTGTGTAAAACTACCCAGCATAAACAGCATTGCACACCACCTGGAGATAATGCCCTTTCAGCCATTGTGCCTTTGGTTCAAGGGAATAAGCAATCACCTGAAGTTTATTTTGAGTAATCACCAAAATCTTGTGATTCTCCTTTCATTTTTCATACAAGCATTTTTCATGTTTCAGAACATAACTAATGCATAATGAAAGAGTTATGTTGCAAAATCCATCATTTTAGTGACAAAAATGTCACATGATTAAATAGAGCCATTTACAAATTAGGATACCAGGGTATCGTATATTAATTCAGTTTGGGGTGACTGCATCTTACATTTAACATTACTGAGAAGCCTTATGTCCTCTATACTTGTTCATACCTCTTAACAAACCCCCAAAATTCTGAAAAAGATAGCAGAATAGACATATTCTTTAATTATTCATTCAAAGTGAATAGTAAAGACAGTAAAGCTTAGAAAATAAGAAGCTCAAGAAAGACTTTAATGCTTCAATGGAAGACAAATGCATGAAACATTCTTTAAATGGTACTAGTAAAAGCCAGGAGGGATACATACTGTCTCATCTACAACCTAGACAGCACCAAAGAAAATCACCCCAAGATCATTTCTGACACCAGTTCCAATCAGTGGCCAACAACACTGATCAGTCTACCATGATTTTACACTATACCCTGGAAAATCTTTCACATTCCACACATGATCTTACAGGTTGACAGCCAATGGCAATGCACCTACACTAATTCAGTTGAGGGAGATGGAATCCTTTGGTTTCCCCCACCCCAACTATCACTTCCCCATGTTAATGGTCACCAACCACTCTATCCCTTCCCAATGCTAATGGTCACCAAACCACACTATCACTTCCCCATGCTAATGGTCACCAACCACACTATCACTTCCCTATGTTAATGGTCACCAACCACTCTGTCACTTCCCCATGCTAATGGTCACCAACCACACTATCACTTCCCCATGTTCATGGTCACCAACCACACTATCACTTCCCCACATTAATGGTCACCAACCACACTATCACTTCCCCATGTTAATGGTCACCAACCACTCTGTCACTTCCCCATGTTAATGGCCACCAACCACTCTATCAATCCCCATGTTAATGGTCACCAAACCACTCTATCACTTCCCCATGTTAATGGTCACCAACCACTCTATCACTTCCCCATGCTAATGGTCACTAACCACTCTGTCACCCCCCCCCCCCATGTTAATGGTCACCAACCACACTACTTGGGATGGATGAGTATTATCTGAATACACCTATGACCCAACTAATCATGGAAACATTCATCGGCAGGCCTGGTAAACATCTTTCACCATACATATGTCCAGCAATTATTACCACAGACATGCAGACACAAATACATACTGATAATACATTAATGTATACAACTGATGAATATACCTATGTAAGCTGATCACTATGAACTGTATCCTCTTCATTAATCTTGACATCAAATGCTCCTCTCTGCTGAAAATATGTACTTTGCATAATGTTACTGATCGGTGACAACCCTTGCTACTGGTTCCATGATCCTTCTACTCAAGAAATTGACAAACTGAGGGGCAATTCTTGATTATTCTTAATACAAGGCATGCTTAAAATTTATGAACATGAAAAAATAATTCTAGGTTGGCACACTCCTTTTGTAAAGAACTGCTAGCTAGCACCAGGGAGTTGCTACTTACTCCCTGCTAGCACACAAAAGTTCCAGAGGTTATCTTCAAATTTATTTTTTTGTTTGACAAGAACAGTACTGTCATGGGCAACTGAAATACAGTGCACAGACATACCAAAATATACAGCACATCATTTCACAAAGAGTTAGTGTTCAAGTTTAATTATTACTGCCAGCATTTCGAGAAATGCTAGCAATAATTTTCGCTTTTGCTTGCTTTTGTTCCCAAAGAACAGTGAAGTTTCAAAAATAATGATAGCATGTTTGTGACATAGTGCTACAAGGTTACACCAAACTTTAACATGAGACATGTCTACAACAGCTACAATGCCAGAAAGGGATGTAATCAGAAGGTTTTATAATTGCTTGTAATGAACATTATTGAAAGCAAAGCATTTGAGTCACAAAATGGATCAGAAAAGTAATTTACATAGGTTGTCTTGTTTCCAAGAGAAGTTTTCATTTTTGAAATAGTCTCACCTGGTCTATGGTTTCTCTTTAATACAGTATGTTCATGGATGCAGTTTGTGTAAAATAAGAACAGTAAATTATTCGAAATCAATTTTGTTGGTAGGTAAATACATGTACTGACATGGATTGTAATGATATGGTAAATGCAACATTCAAGTAAATGACAGAAATAGTAGCATAGTAGTGGGTAATACATGACCTGGTCCACTCTGGAATATCAGTGAAGACCATACACAGTTACCATAAAAAATAAATTTTACTTTTTTTTAACATATCCATGCCAAATATGAAGCTTACAAGTCATCCTAACGGGTAGATATTCCCGTTTTCATATTTATTCTCAGCCCCGCAAACTCTTCAGTGAGCATGAAATTGGCAACAAAATCAAACATGGCTTTACTTCAGATTAGGGCCAGCATACATTCCACAGTAAGTGCCCAAGAAACCTTTGCTGCTAGGAGTCTGCTTGTACACAAGCTTTTGGAGTGATTTTCACTATTAAGAATATTGAGAATTAAAATATCAATATCAATAAAACTGCCTACTTGCAATATTTGTGTTACACTATTGAAAACCAACAATTTTACCATACTAATGGATGATTGATGCTACCATTTGCTTGAATTCAGCTGCTTTGTCAAAAATCAAATAGTACAGTACTATAAAGTTCTTTGTCAGAGTAATTGGTCTTTAAGGTTTACCCAACATGCCATTTACATCTGACATAAGTTTCACATTTAACAGCTAGCCACATCTCCTGTTCCCATGTCCGTGGTGGAATCTTTTAGGTTAGAATCCATTTTAATTCTGTGTTTCTGTATGTAGTGCTGATAAAAAAGTAAAATTTATGATTTCTTCCATCTGAAGAACATGAAGTATCCTCAATCAATCTTGAAGTAATGATGAATCATATGGGTTATTCCTGTCACACTAAAGTAAGGAAAACCCACCTAGGGCCCATTCCACAAAGAGTTACACTCGATCTTGAGTTTGATTTATTGCACCTAAGTCAATAGCACATCGTACTAAAATAATAAAAATAATAATAAATCAGCATTTATAAAGCACTTAAATTGTTCACACTTCAAAAGCGCTATTGAAGAGGTAAGTCTTGGTTTAGCTTTGAAAACAGGCAGAGAATTGTAACCCTAGATCTTTTGGCATTACTTAAGATCAAGTAACCTCTTAGTGGAACAGACCCCACGGTCCGGTAATCAGGAAACATTACTGGAATGTTAACGGTACCAATAAGGAATTAAGGCTCCCAAACTTCAAAGCAATGGTGGACCACTGGGGCCACCAAGTCATGACTAGTTACTCTTGTATATATTGGCCACTGAAAAATTAGACAATGACATTTATCCTGTGTTGATGACAGACCAGTATGAATGCTACTACCAACTATTACACAGACAACTCATATTGTAAGTACCTCTTCTTGTTGTAATGGTATGTACCAATGAGGCAACCATTCATATACTCCACCTCTAACAAAGTCAGTCCAAGAAAACACCATTCACCCATTCTTAGCGCAATGGCGATGGATCAATCAAGCTATCCATATACTCCACCTCCCACAATAACTATTTAATAGACA
>JAAAJZ020469438.1:0-21567 GCA_010015985.2 Actinopyga echinites
CAAAAACCATGACAGTCTTTCAATTGTAAATTGAAACTGGCCTGTGATTTTAACTGATTTTAACCTTAAAAACTCTGAGTTGTGTCATAAAACTGAATCATGTCGGGTGCATAAAGTCTAAACGCATCACCTGGGGCCCATTCCACAAAGAGTTACGCACAATCTTAAGTATGATTTACTCTTGGCTTAGGTACTATGAATCAAACTTAAGATTGTGTAACTCTTTGTGGAACAGGCCCCTGGACTGACTTTCTTCACTCTATGTTTTCACTATATGACTGAGGAGATTGTGAAGACTGGGTGTAAACACCACAGTAAGATAAAACCCTTTATATGATCTGCTTAACAGTCTAATGGCCTGACCAAGACTACCACAAATGGAATAAAAACACCACTGGATATATTAAATGGTATTACACTCATTTAAAGTGGTTATCAGCAATGACCATTATATGAAGTTTGGAAGCAGACAAGGATACCTCTTGAAGCGACATGTGTAACACCCCTCATAGTGAATAAGCCTGATGTGAAAAGCCTGATGGATTTTTCTCCAAAGTTGCAACAAAAACACGTAACTTGAAACAATCAGGAAAAGTTATTACTCAACTTCACCTACTGTTTCCACACCATGAGTACAATTTGCAAAGCACGAATAAAAAAAAGGTTTGATAAGAAAAAGACCATGTTTTTGGTTCGGAGAGACAAAAAGTAGAGGGATAAAAACCAAAATCTTGAGATCAATAGGTGATAGTTCGACTAAGAATTCAATATCATGAGTATGGGTTTTAGGTTCCACACCAAAATAACACAGCAGGCCAGAAAGGTTGTAATCCACATGTGACACCTAACTCTCCCTAACCAAAACATCCAAAATCACATTTCGTCCTAGATAACTGACATGCACAGATAACTATTGTGAACTGACAAACACATTTCCCCTGCTCTTTCCTACCCCCTACCCCTCATTAAACAAATGATGTGATACTGACACAACATCACATGACCTGAAATCAACTCATAACCCTGCAAAGAAGGGAAAATATCTACATTCTTCTACTATCATTCAGCCACTTTCAAGACTTCTAGAAATATTCAAACAACACAGCTGCATGCTTTCTTCATACATTTCTTGATTATTTCTTTTATTAACTAAAAGCCAAAACCCTTCATTCTCTCCAAAGAAAAAGAAAAAAAAAAAAAAAACACCACAGCAACTCTTCAAGATGGAAAAGTAAGAGTCCCATGAAGAAAACAGAATTTTCCTTCGCAATCAACGTGAATACTCTGACAGTAATATGACACGTCAAGTATTTGCCTTAAGGTAAGTTTCGCAAATAATTTTCACTTTGAGAACATCTTACTTTCTGTGAGAGTTTTCTAATGCTGTCACTGTATAGTCTGTGGGTCTAAAGTGTCAAAAGATTTCACCAGTCAAATTCAGATGAGAGTAACTGCATTCTTTCATCCCAGCCTGATTCTCTTAGTAAAATTATTTCCCATTACAACCAGCTGGTACTTTGAGAGTTGTCAAGAATTAGTTTCATCTCACATTCTGATTGCATCTAATAATTTTACTGATAGAAAAAGAAATTCCCACGTATATTATAAACAGCGAGCCTTTTACAGCCTCATAAACATCCCAGGAGGTGACAAAAGGTGGAGATGGCTAGATAGGTCAAAGATTCTGATAAAACCAGATTTTTAGAATAGTACGCCTTTACTTTCTAATTGAGTAAGATTCAACACTTCATATATTCATGAAAGAAATGTTTCATTTCCCACGGTCTCCTGCATTCAGTACTAAGGTAGGTGATTTATCTACAAATCAAGTCAGGTCATTAAAGCAACCTAAGGATCATACATCATGCCCTTTGGCTTTTCTATTATTTTGTGTCTTACAAACACCTGATTGGTGTCTTTTACTTTTCTTTATAGTTTAGGCTATACTGTAGGCCTCCCTAAAACATGGGGATATCTGAGATAGTACTGTACTTGCATGTCCTATTGGCCACATGAGACTCACAATTCCTAGCATTATAGCCATTACATAAAGTGTTAATTACAGTCGGGCAATCTGGCATTATCCTACTTTACTGACAAATACTAAGGACTCAATAAAGATACAAAAAGGCTAGATTTAAATCGATGTACAAAGATTGCAAAGATTGAAGAAAAAACTGATTAGTTCCACTTCCATCTCCACATCATATTTCAGCCAGTAGAAGGTCCACATCTAATGACCATCACAAAATGACTCAACAAATTGGACATCTTCAAGACAAATTTGAAATCTTCAAGATCAAAGTAATGAAGGTTCAAACATTTGAAATACATTACATGCTACTCACTTAAATCTCATGGGGACTTCTATGCTCAATGAAATGTCAAGTTCTAGACTTTCAAATATTTGTTCAATGATATCTGACAGTTAGTATTTGACCTACGACCCCAATACTATGGCCTTGGCATACACAATAACAGCCAGCAGAGGGCAGGATTGCCTTTGGCAGAAAAATGACAGAACTTGATACCGGACTTCTAGCAGACTGTGATCAAATATTTAAAAAGAGGTGATTTTGTAATTCGTGATTACAACAATTGAGACTGTCAAAGGACATCAAAAATCTACATTCCACAAGGGTAGGCTGTAAACAAACTTGAAAAACTGATAGAATTGAGGTGCACCTGGGGTTGTAATTAGCATCCTATACACAATAACAAGTTAGTTTTTAATATGAACAGGTCAAGGCTGGTACAGTAAAAAGGAATTCAACTGATACTGTAGACACTAATGTAAATGTTTGCACTTCTTGGATACTTCAAGTTCAAATACCCTGCCCTACATTTGTTGGTCATTGCAGGTAGTTGATGAAATTAGAGTACTATTTAAAAGCAATCCAACTGGTCTTTGATAAGATCTGTCAAGGATTCTATATAGAACTCTATACTAAACTGGACATAGCACCTTACTTTATCTCACTTACCTCTAACTGTAATACTGAACTGTGACAAGGTTCAGGAGGTTCTACTGTACATATTTCAACTTACAATGTGCAGTGAAATTCACCTTGTGCACATTAACCACGTGCACATGCCAGATCACAGGGATGGATGTTCTATCATGTACAGTAATATCCACAATCATGATATAGTGCTTCACAATTCACACACTCCTAGGCCAAATTAAATTAATTCTGCAGTAATTTGACAGCCTTGACAGGAACATCCCTTAATCTCCTGAATAAATACTTTACCATGCTGACAAGAGCAAATTACTCAAATCTCACCAAAGTTTTACATACTCGCCAACACTTGTTTTACATCGGTAATGTACTATATCTCAAAAATAATGCTAAGAGCCAAAATCACCTTCACTGTAAGTTTTCCTTGGTAAGATTTTCTTTCAAAATTTTTGAAGGCTGGATGGGCTCCTACATGACAACTCCACATGGAGGAGAGACATTGGTTCATTTCTGCCAAGTACCCAGATTTACTTGACACTGCAGAGTTACAGCTGTTTTCTTTGGAACCAGCAAATCCCAAGTGACCCTTCTGGGAGTCAAAGGTCACAAAATCCACTACCTTTGGCTGGGAAACTACATCCACCCAAAAATATGTTATCCTTTATATTTATTTTGGTATTTAGGGAGATAGTTGGCAAAAAATTCAAGACCATCAGTCAATTGACCTTAGGGTATGAAACTCACACTAAAGCAAAACAAACCAAGAAAGCAATTTTGCTGATTTGCCTTGAACAAATATTGCAGACACAAGAAAATTTCCTCAAAATCAGGTAAAAGTAATAAATTTAAAGAGCATCATGGAAAATAAATGCAACATACTGCAAACATGGTGCATTTAGATTCACAATGTAATACCGCTATTGTCAATGTAGCAATAACTTCCCAACATGCCTGTTACGAAATGGAAAATACCCTAGGCTTTGTACTAATCATGCATGGAGACCAACATTTGTCAGAAATATTTCTGCACACTGAACTCAATACAAACAAATACTGCCCTCACAAAGAAAGCCAGACATTTCAAAATCTTTGCTTGAACTTTGACAGCAAACATTACTGTGGGCTATAAAACTCTGCTTTAGTGCTAAGTGCATGGAATATCCGAAAGCTCAATTTCACTACTACAATTCCAGAATTCTTGCAGCATACATTAAATAAGTGCTCATTCTAAAAATGAGTTTTCATTGCATGCTGCTAAATCATTTTTCTGACAATTTATCAGAACTAGAAAATTTTACCCACACTTTCAAACCAACAACTCTTAAATCCTTGAATTCTTACTCACCATTTGATAATGAAATGACGATGCAATTTTACAATAATAACACGAGACTCCACAGCAGTAGTTTCCTCAGTTGCAAAATGTTGCTTCAAGTTACAATACCACCAAACTGACAGGATGCCAAACAATGACAAATAGCTTGGGATACATACCGTATGTTCCTGTTTCCGACCCCCTCTTAAACTGACCCCATCCTAACATATGACACATCACAACAGCCTGCTGGGCCCATGCTGGGTTACATATGATTCCAGTTCCACTATTACCGAAACACTCACATGCGACCCATAAACTTGGCCAAGAAACCAAATTCAGGGTGAGAATTCAGTTTTGCTATCGCAACAAAGCCAGTGGGAAATTTGGTGGGAAAATGTCCAGGTTGATTATGCCACATGGAGCAACTTGATATTGTACCTGGTCAGAATGGGACAGAACTGAAAATTAAATGAAATTGAAGGGGGTTTTAGTTTTCACTGGTTTTCCTCCAGTATGATATATCGAGAATGATAGCTACGATTACTGGCAATTTCAGCCACAGAACAAAGACAAATTACCCCAAGTCAACACTGTAAAAATGCACCAAGTTTAAAAATTTTGCCTGTCAACAGATAAGCAGCCTAGCATGTTTTAGAAAATTTTTCACAAAGAGAATCTGTGATGAGTGTATATATATGTAAGGCAATGCAGGTTATATTTTTGAATTGCTCATGAGAAAGTGGCTAAGAAGAAATGTCACATATATTAACGAAAACTTTTGACAGATACATGCCAAATGTAAACTTTTGGGGGACAGGTGAAGACATTGTTATCAGAAACTTAGCGGTAAACCAGGATGACTATAGATTAGCACAGGGAGGGGAAAGGGGGAGGGGAGGGGGTACAACATCTGAAACAATGAATAATACCATCTTCAATATTGAGTTTGCTGTAGAGAATCCCTGATGACACGGAGTTTCAACTTAACGCATCCTTTGCTAAGATCCTGGGAGAATCACTCAATACAATATTTTTTCTGAGAACTAAACAGCTAGGATGGCCTCACAACTCCAACATGCTTTATTTTAGCACTGCAGAATTCAAAAGAAAGCCTTACCTTGGATATGGTACAACTGATCCCTACTGTCCTTCATGAATAAATCCACTGAAAGGTAACTTCCTCAGAGATTGTACTTCTTTCCTTTGTACAACAACACCTCAGCACAAGGAGGTATATACTGAACATGTATCCCAGACTCTTGACAGACAATGTGTATGTAGAACAGGACAGTCTCAATATACACTGAGCTGACAAAAATACTCTGAACGGATTTCTCCAGTATTTGAAAACTAAATGGTCCCTACCCTTGAAGAAAAGCTCCTCTTTCATCAGAGGAGGAAAATGCACCACTTAAAATTCCATCCTCCAACTGTGACCGTGCCACATCACAGCCATCTTGACATGTTTACATGCAAGAGGAGACGTGCAACATAAAACTCAGTACTCTACTTCCCTCAACACTTTGTAATAACAAGGAATAAAATTAATTGTATCAACTAGAATGCTTATTGCAGACCCTTTTTTAAAAAGCATTTTTGCAGAATTTTTCTCCTGCAAAAACTCCAGGTAAAAAAATATCACAAAGGATCAAGAATGAATCCTGACCAGGCTGCAAGATGAGATTTCTGTCCAAATGTACACATCTAATGATCTACAATCATACATCAAAACACAAGTGCACCAAATAGTTTAATCTTTGTGCTTAATCATCCACAATCTTCTCCCTGCTTAATAATATTATCACACAGTAAGGTACATTATCCAGACAACACCACCAATAATCAGTTCAAGGACAGTATAATGTGAACTTATTTCTACATCTAAGGATTCGGATGTTTATGTCTGTAATGTTCAACAAAATTGCTGACAAAAATCCTTTTAATCTTTCCTCTACATAATATACTGCTTCCAGCCATGCTATAACTTCTGGCATAACAGCCTAGTAAAAATGCTGACAAGGTCATTCCAATATTAAATATCCTTTTTCATTTTTAGCAGTGAGCATTAATCACTTTCTGAAAGGAAATAAAGCTTTTACAGAAGACTTACCCGAAAAAGTGCAAAATTTTCAGTAATCTGATTAGGTAATTCTAGGGTAATCCACATTCATATCAAATGTCTTTAATCCCAGACTTCCAACAGAGACTCAAAATTTCCACTACCCACAACAGTTGTCCAAAAGCAAATGTCAAGACTCTTTCTCAAGACTGGCAGCAAGGCTACAAAACCTAAGGAAAGTTCAAGCTCCCCTTTAACATTTTGACCTCTTCCTGCACTGCAGTACTGTATCTGCTTCATGGAATGGTTGAATTCTTAAGAGATACTGTCTAGTGATACTGGACTGACTATCATTATTTGTTTGGTGAGAGGGGAGGCAGGCTATCTTTCACACTCTGCTCTTTAATTGAATTTATTGATGCAGTGGTGATGGGCATGCTTTGGTGTGGATTAATTAACATTTCTGTTGCTTGGTCAGTCTTGAGAGCAGCTCATTAGGAGGGTTTGATGGGCCGGGAGCATGGAATAAATCTGTTATTTATACTTTATATATAGGCCTACAGATCATCATACAAAATAAGGAGGATAATTATGAAGATTGTGGTCGACAGAAGTTAATAGAGTAATTTTCTTAATGTCATTTGTTGTGAAGTGAGTAAATTACATGAAGATTGAAAACTGATGTGATTGACTATCTGATTCCAGTTTCATGTAACACTGAATACAGAAAGCTACCTGGAAAATATAGGACATAGTCTTAAATTTTAAATACATATCACTGAATGTTTTCAAACTGAACTGTCAACATTTTTAATATCCTATTAATACTGCTTTATTAGCTACTGTAGTAGTCCAATAAGGGTAAATACACATCTTTTACTGATTGTCATATTACACTACAGCAGCAACTATGAAGTTTCTATTACTATCAAAAAATATCCTCCTGACTTCCTACTTTATGGGAACAGCAATTGAAAACTGCAGCTTGGGGAAATTTAAAACTCAGAGAACAAATTAACACTTTCAATTTCTAACCAGTACAGAAAGTAATCAATGAAATCTGATGTACTGAACACACACCAATCCACAGAGCGCAAAGTTATTACTGATTTGAAAAAATGTAAATAAATAAACACTTTCTATTCAAGACTCAAAAGTCATCGGTTGTCATTAGCCTTCTGAGTATCCATCCGCATCTCATTCCGGGAGAATATAAAGCATAAATTTGCTTCAGACGTTGGCTGAGGGGTAAATGTGTAAGACTTTCACAAGCAGCATGCAGAAAGATCCTTGATTCTGAAATGATTAAATTAACATAATCACTGCAGGGCCTGCCTAATGTTATCTTTAACTGACAGAATGTTTACCTTGGAAAGACTCTTCTGTGTGATTCAGGATGCTCCGTTGTAAAGAAAGACCTATCTCTGTTATGTTTATCAGTCCACATTCAAGGTTACTAGTTTGAACCAACCTTCAGCAATTTATTGGCACATTTATAATCAAGAATGAAATCAAATTAAGTCATGCAGATCTGTATCTATTAAGTACAAAATGGCATTTCACCTCATAGTACAGTAGGAAAATTTATGCCACCAGATCTCCTGAGTAATCTTGTGTAAGTCTTCTTCTTGCAGAGGTAGTAGCCCTATACATACAAGTAGGCTATACTCAAAATAATTAACCTGAACAACACAAGAGCAAGAGATGTCAATTAAACTACTGTACTGTAAAATGGCAATACTGTAGCAGTTAGGCCTTTACTTTGGAATCAAAAATATATCCTGTATGTAACATTGCAAGAACAGTCACTTGTTTTAAAAAAAAACATAGAAAAAAAAATGTTCTGCAAAAATCCCCCAAACTTCCTGGCTAAGATAAACAGGCTTCTTTAATACTCTGATCATTTTCAGGGTGCGTGACCCCATGTCAACCAGTTATGGTTATAGTGTAGGTAAAGGGGTAATGATGGTGACTTAAGACTGCAAAAGACTATACAGTCTTCACGTAATACAGTTGGCAGTAACCTCCACGAGCAAAATGTTGAAATTTAAACTACTTAATCTCTCCTTTAATTTTCCAGGTTATATTTAACGTGGAAAAGACTTTGTTTAGAGTCAATACCTGCCAAAATTATCTGGGTTACCATTCCAACATCTCCCGGTAAATTAAATGAATAGACATTTTGACAGGATGTAAAGGAAAGCCAGTCTTCCTTTCTATATTGAGGTTAACATTTACAATTATAATTCCGACCAATTCAACTTAAGAAGAAAACCTTGATCCCTTCATGACCTCAAACTCAAATACTCTTCACAGAGTAATGTTTTCCCATGAACCACAAATTATAGTACACAATGGACACTCATCTTTACTAGTTAGAGAACCCCATTTTCATCATGTCACCTTCTATGCAGCATCTAACTCTACTAGATAAGTGTTCCCCCATCATGGAGATTTATGCATTGCAGAGCCCTCAATAGCCCTTGAACCAAACACATGTCACACACACACATTGGAATACTAGCAGTACAAAAATGCAAATAACATTCTGATGATAAATCTACAGGGTACTGTAAACCCTTCTTTTTAAAGGACATGCTTCAACAATTGTATGAACCAAAACTAATTTGGACAAGTTAGCTGATTTATGCTAAGTACAAGGGTACCTGGGAGTCTTATTATAACACTTGCAATCCTATTTAAAATAGTGAATACAATCTTATGGAGGATTTAACAGTTTTGGAAGGACACATAGTACACTCAATCCAAGCATTTTCTGGAAAAAAAAAAAAAAAAATTGGGTCGGCACAGGTTACAAGATTTTTTGAAATCCGATTCTGGTTGTACTTGACCAGTCTTTTCAATGGCCAAAGCATCTGTGCTGATAAGCTTCGTTTGCTGCTGATAATCAATCTTCCACTAGAATATTCATCTAGTCAGAATGTAACTTGACTGAACTTTGTACACAAAAAGCTCTAAATAATCCCCAAATCACCAAAACTAGAAAGGATGAAGATGGAGGTGCCATATCCTTATCTACAGCTGTGCTGGGGACTTTGCCAGAAAGTAATTGCAGGCTGAATTAAGTCAGCCATTTCTCTCTGAAAATTAGAAAACTGTAAGCTTTTCCATCACAGGTATACTTCCCAAGAGCACTGTGAGTAATGAAAAACTGACAGAAATTTGTGAAAAAACAGTATTAATGTTAATACTTCTCAAAACATGCAAGACCAATTATGCAACTCTTCTTCTCAAGATAACATTAAAAGTGGTTATACAAAATAGCGATAGTTCAACGAAGTACCCATAATGCCTACAGTACACACTATCTAGATGACCTACTTAAGTTCGTTCTCAGCCAACCACTTCATACAAACAACTGTTCCCACAGATATTTAACTGGATATCTCTCCCAGAACAGAAACTTCAATTTTATTTCAAAATGTGACATTTCCTTAGACGAAATGTTACACTTGTAGTTTGTGCGTATACTGCAGACGATCAATGACGCGTAGGTTGATGAACCTCTGATACCTGTAAGCGACTAGGTAATTAGCTTCCTGGGTCAATATAAAATGTTCACTTAATATTTTTGAAGCGTGAAGTATCCCCAAGCTGGAGAGGCTAAACAGGTAATCAGAGTGTGATGAACACATTAGCAACAATTAAAAGATTTTTAAATGCTTGCTTATACTAAAACTGTCATGAATGAAGAAATGTTATTAAAAGCAGACTAGCTAGACTCATGATACAGCCTAGCTGCCGGGCAGGCAGCTAACAGAAAGAAATTAGTATCATTTAAATCCACAGGCAATTGCATGGGAAACAGAATGTCAGTAAATTGAGAATAATGTCATTTGCATGTATGCATCAATTTCTTTCTTTAGTACAGTACAATGAAGATCACTCCATTCAAAGATCCAAACAAATGTATTAAGGTAGAAAAGGAGCCGACTCTTTATTGATATCTGTCAAAGGAATATTGTGTCTGTTAAAATTTGTATACAACCTAAAACTTGTTTGGTCTAAAGAGTCATTTACATCATATTTATAGATGTAGATATATGTCGTTTACATCTTTCAACGTTCCCTTGTGTGATGCATACTTTTGACCAAGGTTTTAAGGATAAAATTATATGCACCACAATTGTGATATTGCCCTCAAAGAAGTCTCTTCTAAAACACTGGCCTCCTAATAAAGCATCATAACACTGGCATCCTGTTTTTTTTTTCTGTTCTACAAATCAGTTAACTTGAAAATACAGAATGGTGGCCCCAATTCCTCTTTTTTGAAACCCTGGAGATATGACAGAAAACCTAAACAGATGCTGTGGGAAAGCAAAGCAGCTGCTTAGTTCAAATGTGCTACGTAAATGTACATCTAGTGCAACTATGAAATTGATGTGCCTACAGCATTCTCAGGAGGGGACATCCATAATGAATACAATAAAGGAAGAGATGACGTGTCTACTTATCATGACCGAGGGGAGCAATTTGTGTTGGACATTTGGAGGATAGCAAAAAACAGTTTAAAACAAAACATACCTTTATAAAAATGTTTTAGTACACATTAGTACATTACACTACAACAAATTACAATACTTAAATATAGTGCACTACCATTAGCATGATCAGTCTCACTTCAGAAAAACACAGCAAAAAGCAATACAAACAGGTAATAACTGTCTGTTTGTGTCAATTAATTTGACCACAAAAAAAAGTTTTAAGCGTGTTCACAAGGTTCTCACACTTACTGAGACACAGGAACACACACACACTAAAAAAAAAAAAAAAAAAAAAAAAAAAATTCAGAGAGAGTTTTCAAGACTTGTTCAAAACTAAGATAATCATGTGCATGACACAAGAAGCTAACAAATTATGTTGGAAAGAACAAAATTACAATATTTTAGGCACTGATGCAGTAAGGACTCATATAAAGCAACATATTTTGTAATTTAAAAGTGTAAAGTGGTCTGCTTTGCAGAAAATGACATCCAAGTGCAACTTTCAAGATCATGAAAAATTTCCAGAATTTTCCTAAACTTTCCATTTTCCCTAATACATGGAAAACATGACCCTGTGTTCAGTTATTTGTCACAACCATACTAATTCATGAATGGCTCTTTTTAATCATGTGATATAATTTCTGTTGTTGAATTGCTTAATTTTGCAGCATAACAACTTGCTTATGCAGTACTGATGTTCAGAAACATCATGAAAAATACTTGTAAGAGAAATGAGGGGAGAACTGCAAGATTTTGATGATTTTTCAAAATAAAGTTGGGATGACTGCTTATTCCCTTTAATCACATGACATAGGTGAAACACCTCTACAGAAAGACTGGGTAATACCATCAGCATATGAGAATGAAAGATAAATCTCCCCCAAAGAACAATATCATTAACATGACAGACAGTACTTACTGAATTTCATTCCTTATTAATATGATACTCACATTTTACCTAACAAAAACAGGAAGAATCAATGTTAACAAAAAAACGGGGATTCTTCCTCTCACCATGAATACACAAGGGTGGCAGCAGATACGCAGATGTTGTCACTGCTGCTAAACACTGAACAGACTCTTTCACACTTTGACTGAGCCACATGGGGCCCTTAAAACCTTCTGGGGTAATTCCTGAACAGGTGTTCTAGCAAGGATTAAACAAATGTGAAAGTTTTTTGTCTGAATTTGTAGATGCTTCTCCTGGCTCTTTAAAAGTTAGAGAATCAGTAACATACACCATTTATCAGAAACTAAAAAAGCAAAAAAAAACATGGCTGAACTGTAAAATGATGGCTGGATAACCCCGAAGCGAACAGCTTCAAGGTTGTTTTGTGTCTTTAGAACCAAGCTGTGCATAGTAAAATCTATTGCATTCTCTTTCTACCAATCAGTAATGTATGATTTTGAATTTCATTTGTAATATCTACTGTATGGAAAAAGGGACAGAGCTAAAAATAAAGCTAACACACTCATGTTCAAAAAAGGCTGTATTAACTACCACCATTATTTGCAAAGGTTAGATAAAAAGGCTATGGAAATATTCAAAGACTATTTTGTTCTCTCCCCAGGCTCTCCCCTTCCAACTTCAACACAAGCTAAAATTACATGCTTACAACACGCACTGGAGAAATATTCATCTAACTGTGACAACGTTAACCAAATGACTCTGCACAAATCTGCAATCTCAACACACTCACCAGGTATGGTACGTTTTCTACAAATTTGTTCTGAATTAAACAAACAGAAACAGCTGTGACAATTTCTAAGACATCAATCACACCATTTGCACTATTACTACCAATATGCCATGGTATCACAGTAGTTATTCTACTACCAACACCTCACTCACTTTCATTTAGACTTGCATGACTAGTCTTCAAATCTTATTTCACCCTCAACTAAAATGTAGGTCCAAATAATAAGACACCTCCTCAAATCAAAGAATATGATCATTTTTTTTTTTTTAGAATTAATTCTAAACATTACACCACAAATTTCTCCCTAATTTGCATGGGTGGCAAACCTTAATTCACTCTCATCATAAAAACCATGATACCTTATGTCCTGGGGCCCGTTCTACAAAGAGTTATGCACAATCTTAAGTTTGATTCCTGCTACCTAAGTAAATCATAACCAGTAAATCATACTTAAGACTGTGTATAACTCTTTGTGGAACGGACCTCTGATTTTGAATAAAATACATTTAATATGCCAACTTACCCAAAATTTCCAGTTAAAGAAATATTATTCCAGACAGTATACAAATTCCTGAAGCAAAATTCTCCTGTCCAGTAGCAAAAATGTGAAACTACTAAAAACCAGTGTACTATTGAATGATTTGCATTTATATGGCACCTTTTATGTTAGTTATGAAAGGTTCACAGAGAAGGCATGGTTTCTGTTGCCAAGGAAAACATTCCTAAAAACAAACATCCAGGTTAAAGAATTTCACTCTGATGCCAAAACTAAAAGATAATGATTTCACAGATAAAAAGCCACAACTATGGACAAAATCTCTTATTCAGTTGAGACTGCAACAATCTATTACCCAAAATGAATGCCTAACCGCAGTAAGCATAGTATACCTCACCCTTTTTCATACAGCCCTTCTGAGTTGAATGACTACGGATCTGAAATCACTGATGCAGAACACTTTGCAAAGCAAAGCACAAGCCCTTCTTGTTCCTGCCTCCTGCCCAGCAGACCAAAGCCTCTTCATGTCCTTTTAAAGAGATATGATGTAAGTCATCTGGCACTTAGCAGTCTTGAGCGACAGGATGCAGTTTGTAGACTATAATCTGCTTTAACTAACTTCCATCAAGCAAAATGAATAAAAACAAATGGACACCTGATTATTAAGCCCTTAAAAACCAGGTTCTGCAGCAATTATGATGCTCTTACAGAAATAAGGTAGGATCCTTATTGTCTGTGAGAGTTCACACAGCCCACTTGTAAGGGACTTTCTCGGACCTAATTTGGAAATCTTCAAAGTTCTCCAATATGGGTATCGTAAACGGGAGGGGTTTCCGGAAAATGCAAAATACGTACAGGCCCTTAGAAGTAGGCCTAAAACCGGTCGATAAGAATGCTCCTGTGTTACACGGCTTTTGATTTCACTGGGCTGGTAAGCTGCCATTTCCCGGGCCATGTCCATGCAAATCTCCTTTAAACCCGATGAAAAATGTCATCTGGCCAAAATAATGTATCATGTGAGCAGTCACAGTGAGATTACTCTCGAACGTATCCAGCTGGTCGGCTCTTGTTTCCTGGGAAGGTAGAAATCGGGCAGAAATGCGGGACAGCTATCCTAAGTTTCCTGGTAATGAGACTGGTTGGATTATAATACGAGCTGATTCTCCTTCCTCTTCCCGATTTCCCCTCTCGATTTTTTTTTTCGGGGGACTCTCCCCCTGCTCCTGCCCCCGCTGGCTACGCCATTGTTCTCGAGCATATACTTGGCCTCCCATTTCAAAAAGGATCTTTTACGTGGTGCAACAGTCTCATACCACTTGATTGGAAAAACCGGAGTCAACGAAGAGGAACATACAAGGAAGGGGACAATACAATTGACCCGCATCTCCCGCAAGGCGCAAGGCCCCGTTCACTTGCATTGAGGGCAGAGACACGCCCTTCAGAGTTCATACAGCTGTTTTACTAGTAAACAAAACTGTACTTCAATAGCGCCTCCAACTTGTGATTATCAAACAATTTAATTACCCCTCCATTTGGAGAAAACGAATTAAAAATTATTCATAAAGTATCAAATACACCTAAAATACTTTTAAAAAATATAAAAATATGATATAAATTGAATTTTTTTCTAGAATTCGGATAAAAATTAATTTTGGAAAATATTGCCAGCTCGGTTTTGGTTGAGCTGATTCTCTCTGGCAATTAAACGATCAGATGACCAAGATCTGTACTGCACTCATAATTGGTACTACTAATACTGTAACTGTAATATGGATAGATAGATTCCCTGCATACATGGCCTATGCAGAGCTGTGCTAGAAAACTGAACAGACCCGTTCAGCAGAGCTAGCCATACGGAATACTGGCCTGTGCATTTTAGCACGTCTTGTGCAAGAAGGCCACAATGATTTTAATGTTTGGAATTTACTCATAATTCCGGTTTTCCATTAGCTGACGCGCGAAAATAATTTGGTTACACATGTGTGTTTATGCTGTCCACTTCCATCTCGGATATACCGTCATGCCAAGATGAGGAGACACCAGGTGTTGACTGGAGCAGTAAATCCCGGCGACTGTTGCTTTGCTGTTGGCTATATCGATGGAGTACCTTTTACCGTATGTAACTGCTACTAATAACAGTGTTGATGTGCCAGGCACGGGCTAGTGTGATGGGACTTACCCTAGGCCTAGGCTAAGCCTACGCCTACCCGTTACTAAACTAGAACTTACTGGAAGTGAAACTACCGTCAGGCTAGTATGTAAATTAGCCTTTTTGCACTGTAATGTACAGGGTTTACTAGACTAGGCCTAAGTTAGGGAATAGGCCTAGGCCTATGTCAGACCTTAGTATCCCGGCATAATGGCCCTTTGCTTAATTGTAGCCTAGCCGTTGTATTTCCATGTGTCCACCACTTCTCTAGGGTTGATGGTTGGAGGATGATGAAGCAGGGTATCAGCACACTGGCCCATGTAGGCCCCCACACTTTCTAGCTACCAAAACATCCCCTGTACTAGGTTAGCTATTGTGAAACTTACAGTATGATAGTCCTTCATAGTCATACTCATACATGTTACAGGGATTGCATGCATTCCATGATAAGGGCCTACGTTTTTGGTGGTACAATTTGTGATTTTTGAAGTTCATTGCATTGTCCAATCTTCAGATTTTTCATTTTCAGGTCCATTGTATAGAAAATGTTGGAAAACTACACTTATAACATGAACAGATACAGTTATGATATCATTTTCATAGGTATTTGAATACAATTTAAACTTCATAAGGATACATGAAACTTAACCTAGCCTAAGCCTATAGGGATCCATCGTGGATACGACACGGGAAGGTATAGGCCTACCTTTACTGTAGCTTCTAAACAAGTCTATCATCATCAGCATCTGGTGGGCTTGGAAGACTACAGTTCATCGCTAGCGTTCAGCTCAGCTCACAAGGTTCCTTACAGTCATCATGATCCAGTTGCAAGCTGCGTCTCTTGCAAGCGTCTCATGTACCTCTTACATTCTTCCTCTGCCTTTTCAACTGTTCAGTTTAACAGTCCCAGATTGTGGAATTGGCTTGACACTGAGATTACTTCCTCTAAGTCACTTTTAAGATTCAAAAACGAGTTAAGGTTGTATTTACTGAGATTAAGATTCATTAGATAGTACTACTTAAGTCTGTTTCTATTTTTTCCCTTTCTTACTACCTTTCCTCTCTTTTCCTTTCTTTCTTTTTCTCCCTTTCTGCTCTCACCATCTCTTTCTTCTTTGTACTTTACCTGTATTCACTAACTCTCTCCTTTGACCTTCATACCTGTTTTATGTTTAGTAATTTCTGTACTTCTGTATTTATGTGTGTTTGTACTTTATAAGGTGGCCTAACCTCAATAAGCACAGCTTCTGTCAGGTCTCCCCCACTTTCTTCTGTATTTATGTATTTGCAGCTGAATTGTCATTAACAAGGTGGAAATAAAGAAATTCAAATGACATGTGCAAATATGAAGGATCAGAACTATCAATACTTCCTGTCTTCAAATATTATGATTAAAGGTTTTTCAAAGCTTGCCCTCTGTTGACCAGATGACCAGTGACCTTTACCAAAATCAGTAGGGTTCTGTAGCCATCTGTAGTGATGTCACTCCTCACACTGATAAACTGCATCATGCTATTCTTTAAAATAAATGAGAGATCCCTCACAGTTACAGTATCCTACTTGAAGATGTCGTCGTCATCGTCGTCGTCGTCGTCGTGGTCGTCGTCTTCGTGGTCGTCGTTACAACAACAACAACAACAATAATGACTTATATAGCGCCAAATCAGGAACATAAGTTACTGCTCAAGGCACTTACCAAAACAAAATTCAGTTACAGTTAAAAACATAAGAAAAGAGATAAGTCTTAATGTAATGCTTAAATGTAGACAGTTCAGTGCAAAACCATGCCAAGTCCTTACCACAGAATCTATCAAAATTTAAACTGGACTAACTCGGATAAAAACTGGACCGATTCGGATAACACCCCTTGTTTATTCACCCGATTAATGGGCTGACTCATAGAGTAGGAAAAATATTCTCACCATTTAGCATCAATTCCTCTTGTGTAAAGTGTTTTCTTTTGTCAAAATCGTTTTTAGTGGTCAATGAAGATAAGTTTAGAGACTTTAAGCAAAAAAATCGGAGGTGAAATGGCTACAAACGGAGAGGAAAAATACACCAAAAACCATGCAAAATGCTGTTACTGCTATCTCTCTTACTCCCATTTGATGACTCATCACCCTCTGCCTTTCTGTGGAAACCGTCTCCACAGAAAGGCAGAGGGTTGATTTTGGATCAATTCGGATAGCAAGTACTGACCTGTAATTAGGAGAGAAAATATAAAATGACAAATAAAATCACAAATAAAAACTAAACAACAGGAAATTTCTTTCACATGATTTTCAAATTACTTAAAACGTAATGTGTTTGAATTATTTTACTATTCAAGTGAAAAATTTAGGAATTATACAGTTCACTTTTTGTAAACTTTTCTATACCCGACATCACTGGCATTGGGCTACTCAAAAGGTGTGTGTTTGTGGTTCTTGCGCTGAGCTAATGTTAGCAACTTGAGAGAAAAGTCAAAGAACGTCGGTGTTTAACAGTGTAGAATACTGTGTCAAGTTATCACCTATCGGCACTTACAAAAACTTGAACCTATTTAAGGTGAAATGTACACATTTTGCAAATGGATTTGAGTCCACAGAAAAACATTTGTAGAACTTTTCTTGAATCGTTGGGTAGGACAGGCAAGGAGATGAATAGGTTTACGGTTTTGTATAATTGGTCTTCTAAATAGACTGACAGCAACTCATTGACGCAGGATTAGGGAATCGACAAAGTCTTCAAGTTACATGCTTTTGGTTGGTTGAATGAACTTCGATTCAATCGCAAGCTTAGGGAAACGGTTTAATGTTTGAATAGTTTGATTTAAGTACAGTTCTGCAAATTCAAAGGGTTTTTTTCTTTTTCTTTTTTTTTTTTCAAGTCAGGCTAAATAGAATAAAGCAACTGCCACCGTGCGTAGGCCTACGTTGAATGAAACAAACGGCTTAGTGGCGAATTCCGGTTAGCCTTAGAAGTGGATAGAAGTATCATGGTGTCTTCATGGCGTAGGCTTGCACTGGCGGTGTCCCCGTTAACTGATAAAATGTAAATAACCAATTGCGTAATTTGCTATGTATCATGATCGATTTACAGTTTTTGAATGAGACAGTTAAATGTATGTTAACTTTTCCTATAACAACCACCAGGCAGTCTAAAATAAATCATTAATTGAAGTGCACTAAAAAACGCGTAAAACTTTTTTTTTTTGAAGCAATAAGAGGTGAAGGCCTGTTGAACCTCGATGGATCGCCAATTTAACATGATGCTTCAGTTTTTTGTGTGTTCTTTTTTGTTGTGTTTGCTTTATTTATTTATTTTAGTATTTTATATATGTTTATGACTTTTTGAGGCCAAAACCCGGCAATTCAAGATACCAGTAGCCCTTGTATTCTCATTCTGCCGATCAAAGAGGCAGAGTGAAAACTAGTTATGACAGGAAGGTGAAATAGAAGGTGCATTTTATCAGTTACACTGCTTGGACTCGAATGCATATACTATAGGAACTTAAACAAAGACTGTGTGGCTAATCATTACGTACGTTTGGTTTTTATGACGTAGTCTGGGCCTGTAGGTCTGTGTCTCGCTTTTCTAGAAGTATCATAGGATGTTTCTTATTAGAGCAGGAGTATTCCTCCTTCCTTGAAATTTTTCACCTCTCGCGTGCAGTCCAGACTTTCTATTTGTTTTGTTTTTTTTTATTTCCTCTCTTTTGGGGGAAACAGTAGGATATGGCAATTGCACAACAAACCGGTATTGAAACAACACTGGTTGGGATCAACACAATACCTTTAGTGGGGTATGGGGACATACTTGTGACACTTTTGACGTCTTTAGTACCTGTCCCTATGTTCACACAGGAACAGAATCACTCAAAGTCATATGCTAAGTCTTTTGTGTCTGCTTAACGTAGGGAGGATGTCCAGCATTCAATAGCCCAGCTGGTTTCCGGTCAGCTGTATAGATATCACACATGAGTGACTTTAGTGTTTGCATTGCTCTCAAAGTAAACAAACTTTGTGTTTCGATTCGTTCTGTGGAGAGGATCTCTCATGGTGCACAAATAATAAATCTTGTTATTTCACAACATGCTACCATACGGTGCTTGAATCCTGTTGGTGAAGTTGGCATGGTCTTGAAGTCAAGACTGATTCTATCAAAAGGTCTGTAATTGTCAGGAACTCTCATATGATAAGGTCTCAAAGAATCTGGCTTGTTTCTAAACTGTTGACATCTTAAACGTGACTTGACATCCTTGCTAATTGTATCAAACATATTTGGCATGTAAAAGTTACGTCTGATAGTAACATATGTATGAACAACTCCTTGATGATTACATAACAAATTGTCATGATATCAAGAGATAATAGTTTCTGATAGACTCTCTGGAATAGCTAATTGCAATGTAAAAACTTCATCTTTATCATGAAAGAACAACCTGAATAAGATACCATCGCATAAAATGTACTGTTCTACTTTCATTCGCACACTTTTTGCTGATTTCTTGTCTTTAGGCAAGATGTCATAGGCTAGATAGTCATACTGTAAACTGGCTTAAAGTAAGCTGAGTTTTCAACTGTTTCACATCAATTGGTAAATTGTAATCTCTAATAATTTTCCTTGATGATATTCATCATTTTGTCCAACTCTGCTTGTTTTGGATAATGACGTTTTACAAGACCATCTACTTTGGATATCAGTGGTTTAGGTAGGCAATACAATTCAGGAGGAGGATCTCTGACTGAATGGTCAGTTTCCCTATCAACTGATCTGGGTTCGTTTGTCAGCAGTGGTGGTCTGGAATTAGCTTGTGGTCTGAGATCTCTTATCTCGTTTCTCAGATCATAATACTGTCCTGGGAAATTCACAGGTCTATGTAGTGGAATTTGTCTTCTGGAGGTACTGCTATCAGAAGACTGATTGGCGGTTTGACCATTATTTTGAGCATTTTGTGACTGTCTTGGCTCTGCAACAGTTTCCTTTGCTTTTAAGCCCTCTGGAAACAAATCTGGAATATCTATACCGTGTTTCCTTGCAAATGATCTTGTAACAATTGGGTTACATACAGCTTCTCTACTTTCATCATTCAACAATTCCGAAGCAAACAATGAGAATGCTATAGGAACAACTTCATCTATCTCTGAATGATTACAATTTGGATCTCTTGACAGAAAGTCTGCTAAAACCAAATCTGTTCCTTTTCTGTAGCCAATTTTGAACGAGTAATCGGACAACTTCAAGATTAACTTTCTCAGCCTAGACGTACTTAACACATCCTTGGATTGCAAAATCTGGACTACAGACGAGTGATCAACAAATGTATTGAATTCATTTGGCTTCAACAAATGCTTAAATGCTCTTATGTTTATCAACAATCCCAACATCTCTAACTCTGTACACTGTAGTTTTGGCAAGCAGGTGGTAAGACTTTTGAGTAGTAACCAACAATATATTCTTTGTCTTCAACAGTCTGGGTTAAGTAGGACCCTGTAGCAGTGCGTGATGTGTCACTGTACAAATTAAATGTGCCAATACTTCTTGGCAAATGCAAAATTGGTGGTTTAAGCATCATTGACCTTATCTGCTCAAATGCTACTTCATGTTCTTCATTCCACACAAATCTCTTATGCTTTCATGCAAGTTGGTGAATTGGTTTCAACACACTTTGGATTTGGGGGAAAAAGTTTGAAATATAATTCACTGCTCCTACAAATCTTCTAGCTTCCTTTGGAGTCTTTGGGGGTTTCATTTGCCTAATTGCTTCACAACAGTCTGCAAGTGGTTGTATACACAAACAACTCTTTTCATTCACAAAAATCTTGTCCCATGTATAATACACTGTTTCTGAACAATGTGCACTACTTCGGACAAACCTTCAATCCATTATCTGCCAAACATTTCAGTAACAATGTTTAATGCTTCTTATGTTCACACTTATCTTTACTGAACAAGATAATGTCATCGTGGTGTGCAATGCAAAATTCCTTAGCATCAGGTATAGCATGAAGAATATCATTGATTTTTGCCTGAAATATACGTGGTGATATATTGAGGCCTTGTGGTAATCTCTTATAGTAAAAGTGATTTACACCATTGTAGGAAGATATTCCTGTAAATTGCTGTGCATGCTTGGACAAGGGAAGACAATGGAAGGCTGACTTAATATCTACAACACTCAACACTCTGGCTTCTGAATTGCCCATTGTCTTTAAGGTCTCTGAAAGTAATGGGAAAGGATGGTTTATTTTCCTTATCCTAGAATTCAGGTATCTGATATCTGTCACTACCCTCTTTTCACTTGTTCCTTTCTTAGATATGAGCAACACTGGAGATGTGTAAGAGTGATGACCAATAGACAAGATACCCAATTTAACCAAACAGTTTAACTCTTT
>JAAAJZ020469439.1:0-11840 GCA_010015985.2 Actinopyga echinites
TTGCAAGCCGTTGCACGACGCAGTCTCGTGCGACCGAACATGTCCGGTCGCCTGCAACCGAGACGTACAACTGAGCTTGCGACGAAAAAGTCGCGTCGCAGTGAGTCGCGTCGCATAATGTGGAAGGGGCTTAAGAGGATGGTAGTGTGAAATCAGAGCTTGTATGGAATGTTTGCTGATCTTCAAATCTACCATGATTAAATTAGAAGACTTGTTACGGGAGTGGTTGCTCCTTGCAGTGTGATATTGATGTGTTACCAGTCGTCTTTGTATGCCCATGCTGTTCACTGTTGGAACGTATGCCCAACCAAATTAGCTGTGCCTCTTCATAGGATAACTTTGAATGATAATTATTGACTCATAGATAATTTGCTAAACTGGGCCAACTGGCAGTCCAAACTTGAAGCCATCTGGCTCTCAGAGTACTTTAATTGTAGTGAATAGCCTAAAACTCTTGTAGTGGCCACATAGAAGGGTTGTAATAGTAGCAGGTTTGATAGCACTGTACAATTTTCTGTATGGAACTGACCACAAGCAATGCTGTTGGCACTAACAATGCTTCTGTGGCCTTTTGGGCAGGAGTCTTCAGAAGCAGGAAGAGGGGTGGGTTTGTGAGGTTTCCTTGTCTATCTATCTAACTTGGTTTTGTCATGATTTAGTCCAGTTTTTGGTTTTGTATGTGTTTTCTCTTCTATATGTTTGGTAGTTGTGAAGTTTTGTAATAGTTGATACACCTTTTCTGCAGGAAATTGCTGTCCATCAAGGCCCCAAACTGTATGTTACCCTCATAAATGATGTAGTGTATTCTTCCGCTGTGACTTGATTTTGAGTGGTGACATATAATGTGATGTGATGTGATAAATTAGGTGAACAAAACAGTTCACCATTTCTTTAAACTTTTATCACAAATGTGTAAAATGTTCATACATGTATAAAAGGATGAATAATGTGCAGGGATGATTTAGTGTTCAAGTTTTGCACAGCAGTTGAAGGTTTTTGTTGGGTAGTTAAGGGTGCAATGGTTGGAAACCCTAGCTTTGTGGCCACAAAAAAACTGCTGCACAGTTTTGCACTTGTGTAGCAATTTGAACACTTTGTGTCACACAGTGAGATGCAAAAGCAGATGAATTATTCCTGATGCAGTAGTTACACAGGTGGGTAGTGGGTTAAGGTGATAGGAGGTCATTAGCTAGTCATACTCCTCTGACAAATGTAAAATTTAAACTGCCATTACTCTTCCTCCATCGAAATGGGATATGCATCTGTTGTATGACAGTCAATAAACACTTGCTGAAACATCAACAGAATACCAAAGACCAAGGCAGCAAACTCCAGGTAAGTGACAGCATGAAGGTTGGAGTGTGTGCAGCTGCATGTTATATGCAGTAATTCTTGGGGTCGGAGGGATGTCGCTTCTGCTTGTGTCACAATGCATAAGAGCATTGGCTTAGCAAGCTATTCTCAGTTGGGTGGGGAGGGGGGTAGGG
This sequence comes from Actinopyga echinites, assembly GCA_010015985.2. Classification (NCBI taxonomy): domain Eukaryota; kingdom Metazoa; phylum Echinodermata; class Holothuroidea; order Aspidochirotida; family Holothuriidae; genus Actinopyga; species Actinopyga echinites. The sequence goes on from JAAAJZ020469439.1 coordinate 1,488, forward strand.
GATGGGCTGAATGTTGTTTGAGACTACCATCCCGGGGGTGGGGGGCGTCCCCCTCTGCAAAATTACTGAATACGTGAGTCTTCAGATGCAATTCGGTGTTACATATTGTGCAATTTTTGAGGTAAATTCCTAACAGTTTTTGGTATTTTTTACAGAGGGAATAAATAAGGGGATCTACATCACCCCTCCTTACCTCCCCCTCCTTACCTCCTATGGAGGGATGAAGTATACATACTTTAGGGCCCCAAATTTTTTGCCATGCAAAGCTAGTACCTATTTTCAGCTGGGTGCCTGGGCTAGAGAGGAAGGAGTGAAGTGTCTTGCTTAATCACACACCACAGCAGTGGTAGGTATGACTTAGGGTGGAACGAATATAGAAATGAGTGACCTGCCTGGCTAAGTAAAATTGTGTAAGCATTCCTGGTTTACTTCCAAACCGCAGCTCTTCCTTGCAAGTCTCTCATTGTATGGACCCAGTTCTTGGATTGTTAGCAATGCAAGCATTGTTTATCACAGGTACACCAAGGAAAGGTCTTACACAAATTTCGGCAATTCAGCCGCCAAAATTCACACATTTTAAACAAACCACACATTATTTAGCAAGAACTGGAGCGTGTACGTGAAGTCAGATTACAGGTACTGGTGTTACATTTGCCCTTTAAGGGCCATTCACAGTCACAGTGTTAACATATACCACTTGGTGTACATTGCAAACAAATACAGGAGTTAAAGAAAGCAATACATATAATCAACTTGTCAGTGGTTTGTGTTTAGCATGCCGTTGACATTAAGAAAGTTAAATTAGTTTGAAGGATTTTACATTCTTATTTTATGAAGGAATAATATTCATTAGGGTAACTGTACATGAGGGCAGATTCATAGTCAAATCCAATCCACTGTGAAACCTGAGGGGTAGGGGAGGGTGTTGAGGGCGGTTGTCATCTTTCCCCCCTGTAAACTATATTGGAAACTTTCTTGTCAAAAAAATTTGTATACCCCAGAATAGGTGCTTTTGTGACAATGTTTCATTTTTACACACCAGTGTTTCTTTGTATTCTGGTGTAGGTTGTAACTTGTTTGTACACCATATTTTATGGTTTCCCCTCAACAATTATTAGCGGTAACTCATTTTTCTTTATCATTCACATGATCCTTTTGTCATGTCACCATCCACAAATTCATATCAAACTATGTCAGTCTGTAATCTATAATAATGATTCAACATGTTTCTTATCATACTGCACATATTGCTTTAACATACCTGTAATATGAATGGGATCCCATCTATCACAGCTAACACTTGAGATTCTCCCATGTGGTTCTGGGCGGGGTGTTTTTCAACTTAGAACTCCGGTATGTTATGTCAACATACTCAACCACACCTGTTGGTTTGCATTCAGAGCTGTGTACACATAAACCGCTTACATTTAAAGCATGTTGAAGTACTGCACAGATATTAAGTTTATAAAAATATGTGAAGTCCTCCGATACATCATTTTGACAGGGACATGTTATGCTAATGGGAAAAACATACATAAACACCTTTATCAAACCGTCAGGTGATTAATGAGACGGTGTATGGTAAATGACATCAGTAACGCCACATTCGTACCTGAATTGGGAGGACAAAAATTAGAGGCAGGAGTCAGACTTGATGTGCTTAAAATTGACTAGAGCATTTTGAGTTTAATTACATTAAAAGCGTACCTGATAAATAAATAGCGTGCTTACCTGCCTCTGGTATGCTACAGCTAGGGAAATAAGCTACATTTTGAATGGCAGTTTAGTTCCATAAATCGTATTATTTAATAGCATTTGTGTAATGTACTACTTGAGGTTCTTTGTTTATTTTGTGTTACCTTTCTCTTTGCGTGTTTGTTTTCCGTATATTTAGAGTTACCTGTAGTCTAGTGATTTATTACTTCGTGTTTAAACTGGACAGGTAGATTTACTCTTTGGCATGAAGTCTAGATATTTTGAAATCTTTTATGTGTGTAAACGATGGCATAAAACTCAAAAAATGTATAGCCTTTATTGTTCAAAGTGCTCTCTTGGGTGGAATTTGGTTGTTTCATACATGGAAACATTAGAATCAATGCCTGCTTTCACATTAAGGTACCCGTCATGGCATACTATTGAGAAAAAGCAAGCATGCACCACTGTTAACATCATTATCTGATCATGATACTAGAATGTGCTTGTTAGTACCAAACGTGAACATAGACTTTGGCTTCATAGCTAGAATTTAAAAATCTCGAAAGTCCTTAGGGTATGCATCCATTAGCAAAGTTACTGGCCTTTTAACCTTAAGCAACTTTGGGTTTTTCAAAATCCCATCAATCTAACAGTACCATCATACTTAACAGCATACTACTCTTGTTAGTTTCAAAATCATTGCTAAAAAATAGTTATGGACTAAAGTGAGTGGTGAATTCGTTTTCTGTTTTCGTGTGTTGTTTTGTCCTTATTCGTAGGACCACATTGGAAATAAGTATTTTTACTTTCTGTGTTATCCTAGGTAATTATTTATATTTGTCTTGTACTGTGCATGCATAAATTTTCGCGGAATAAATTCAATCAATCAATCAGTTGATACTGTCAAAAGGGAACACTTATTTGTGCCTTATTTGTGGTGTAAATCTTTCTAATGAGACTTCCCATTGAACTGGTAAAGCCAAATGCTCATGGATGTCAAAAAACATGAAACTCAAAACAGAAAACATGAAACGAGGAACAAGATGTCTGTGTGTGTGAGTGGACAAAAGCAGAAAACATTGTTTCACAAAAGACTATTTTGCAAAACAACTGTTTTGGCTTGTTGTATTTCGCAAAACAGTGCATTCTGTTATGTCCAGTGTACACGGACATCTTTCGCATTTCATGTTCCATGTTTTCTGTTTCACGTTTTGTGTTTTTGGACGTCCGTCTGCATTTAGCTTAAAATGTGTTCATGTCTTTTGAATATTTTGGTCATTTTTTCACAGATTCTACATCATTATTATTCTCACACCCCACTAAAATGGGGAGCTGTTGAAACCCATTAGACTGACATAGTAAGGGTTCAGTTAAGCTGGCAGATGGATTACATTTGGTTCTTCATTTGAAAGCATGAGAAAAAGTATGAAAAACACAAGACTGGGAAACTTTGATATTTTCGAAATAAGCAGAAAGATTTTCTGACTTTGAGTAAAGCTGAAATATTTCAGGACAAGGCAAGTAATGGTCAAAAGAGTCTGAGTTACTAGTGAAGTTTGTCCCAAGATTTAGTGGATAGGTCATAAAAAGCTCGTCCTTTACACCTATAATGCTACGTTTTTAGAATTCTGTTTATTATAAAGTTTTTTTGGCCTGGCGCCTTCTATGAACAGGGCCAAGCACAATCATGGCATGGTATTCATTCAGAGTTGTTCACAGTTAAGGTTTTAAAAAGTTTATTGTCTATTCGTTTCTCTCATGAAGTGCCACTCTTGTCTTACTACCTTTTACTTCTCCAAACCTCAGATATCCTTGTCCAGATTTCTACCCCTTCTCTCACCCTGGGGAAAATTGGTTCATCCTGAAGCTACAGTTGTAGCTAAGAGATATATTAGTTGTAGCTAAGAGATATATTATTTCCCTGTCCATGTATTATCAAAGCAGGGAATTGATCAAAGAACCTGTTTTGACATTACGTGGACACGCCTAGGAGGAACGGCAACTCCCTGGTGACAGCTATAGGAGTTGGTTCTTGTTATCTTCCAAAATTTCCATAGAGGGAGGAGAGCATACTGTTAATAGGTTCCTGGGACAAGAAGTGCAATGTCATAAGGAAGGTAGTATGCATTAAAATTAAGGTAACCACTTTTCATAAGTACTAGTATGTGCAATGGTTCTAAATCAGTCATTGGTTGGAGTAAAGTGGACCAAGAAAATCTGTTGTCAATTAGGAGACTTTATCACTTGTAATTAGATGATAGATTTATAAAGAGGCTGTAGCATATATATGTTTGGGATATGAGAATTTTGCATGGAAAAAAAGAATCATTGTGATTCTGAAAGATGTACTCATGAATACTTTTATAATCATAAGCCTTTGCCTACAGGTGAGAAGAATCATAATTCAGATATACCAAGGCTCACAGGGTTTCTCACATTCATACCCACCATATGCTTTCACAGAAGTCCCCCCAGATCTGAGGAAACCACATTGAAAGGAAATTGTTTGTAAAGTGTAAATGTTATGTACATTTTGTGTGTCTCTGCCGTAACCTAGTGTGTCTCTGCCGCAACCTTGGTGGGGAGCAGTTCAACAGTGTCTGTCTGCCAATGGGCTCAAGAAATTTTAACAGTTCAACTTGGCATTCTGTTATAATTAAGGAGGGAGGTAACCATTGGGAGTCAAATGGTGGTCAGTTTGTATATGCTTTGGTGGGGTTTGTAATTTAGAGTAAGTTGGGAAAAATTAAGTAATTCTAGGACTTCTTAAATGTGAAATGACAGTGTGTAAAGCCCATAATGAAAAGAGTCAGTAAAAATCTCCCTCTCTGAAAAATCTTGGGACAGTCCATCAAATTGTAGTCACGTAAAAATTTCAGCTGTGTGTTTGCTAAAGGGAAGTGTAGTGTGTACATCGCATCAGTAAAGAACAGTCAGAAATTATCTTTTCATCCTTATTAATATATTCTTTCTCACCAAAAAACTCTCATCTATAACAATACTTGCACAAAAAAGTATACATTGCTAAAATTATGAATGATGCATTATTTCAAAATTTGGTTTGGGTGAACAAGTTATTCATACCTAGTGACTTTATTTCCCATTTTCAGTTTCAGTTTATTTCTGCTTATTTCTATGTGCATCCTCTAAAGGATGTATACAGGCATACATATAAAACCCGCCCCCCCAAAAAAAAGAGGTCATAAATTTATACATTAATACAGGTGGCTGTCACAACATAAATATGGTACATGACAAAATTCTTTACCTACAGAACATCATTTTTAAGTGCTGAAAATTGTTACCTATTCAAATGTAATTTTACCCTGAGAGAACTTTACACTGCAGTGTGTTCATCACTTTGTTACACGTTTGATAGTCTGTATTAAGGATGTGCACGAAGATTCGTATTTGGTTACGAGAAATAAGGTGGTTTTATAGATTGGAAGATATTGGATGAGTGAAGGTATAAAACATTGTGTTTTTTACATGTTTTCTATTTTCTCTTTTTCAAAACCCGCTAATACTTTAAAACCCTGTTTACTTCTGGGGTCTGAGTGAACTTATCCATGTAATGCTGTAAGCCTGAGGTGTGCTGAGACTGGTTTAGAAACGGGGGGGGTGGTGGGTGTTAGAATTATGTTGCATGTAATGGAGAAAATCCTTCGTGGCCTTGTATTAACTGCAAGTAATTGTGCATGTTCATATTATAGGATTGATAAGATTAGCTGATGCAATACCTCGACACCAAAAATACCCAAGTGAAACACTCCCGATGAATTCTTGCATGCATACAGATGAGACTGTGAAGGCATTTTTTTTTGGCAACTTTATTCTCTGGTTATTGCTAATGCACTGGTACAATGACTAGTCTTCAACTGGGCTAATTTGAAGTTTTGACCACCAGCTGACAGTCTCCCTGATGAGTAACTATGTAGGTCACCTCCCCAGGATAAATCCTGGGTACATAGACCAGAGGAGGAGGGCGGAGTTAATTGTCCATCATAATTGTCTTGGAACCCTCCTAAATAATTGTTTATTGTAGAAGTAACATTCTGAAAATATCAAAACAAATAATATTTCAGCTTGCTTAGAGACTAGCCAGTTAATTTTTCATATGCACAGTCTGCAAGGTATCTCCCAGTTCATTAAGATCCTTCTTATCAAATGTGGAATGTTATCTGTAGGGGTAGGGCTCCTCTGAATCTATTCTATTTGGGTGATTTTGTTATTGATGTGAAATTATAATCATACTCAGGGTTAAAGGTCAGGGACATAATGACTTTTGTCTGGCTTCAGTTGAGACTTTTTCTGGCGTTATCAGCTGAACACACAACACAATTACTTGATTGAAATGCGACAAGTGCACTTGAATGTTGCACTTTGCTTTCTTGAAGTGATCTCTGTTTAGCTGTTTGTGAAGGTTGGAGGTAACCCCTTTTGTGTACTCTTCACTCCTGTATGTGGTATAGGTCCTGACATGTCAGCTTGTATGATAAGTTAAAGAGATAAAACATGATCTTGTTCCATATGTTAGTTTTAGAGGTATTTTTTCTCCAAAAATTAGGTTTTAATGTGGTATGAAATGGACACCATAGCAAAAAAAAAAAATTAATAATAATTATGGTTTGATGAGTATGAATGATACAAAAAAGTAGTAATTATGGTTTGATGATTATGAATTATATACATAAAAGTGATTTTCCCTTATCCCCACCCTATCCTGTCTCACCACAAAAAAAAAAAAAAAAAAAAAAAAAAAAAAAAAAAAAAAAAAAAAAAAGAAAAAAATGGAAGAAAAAAAAATTAAAAATTTCTTCCTTACAGACGATTCTAAAACATTGTGGATGATGGACAAAGTCTTTCAGGACACATACAAGCACTTTATATAGCACAACACTCATTTCTAAAAGGAAAAGATCATCGCATAGTTAAAACTGTTTTAAAATGTACTGTCATTTTGAAATATAAAGAGTTGATAAGTTTGAAACTTTGGAGAGGCTGTCTTCCTGTTGCTGTTTTGTCAAGTTTAACAAATTGCCGACATTGTTTCACCATTGCTAGTTTGTAGCAGCCTTTACAGTCATTAACTGCTTCAATGCATAGTGGAAGGAAAATTGAGACACTATATCGTAACTTGGATTTGCTGGAAATTTATAACATGTTAAAAGGAAACTGCTGTTGACATAGAACTTACAGTTGTACACATATAGTATTGTACATATAGTTATACACATATAGTGTAGTTATACACATATAGTATAGTACTTATAGTTATACACATATAGTATAATATAGTTATACACATATAATATAGTACTTATAGTTACACACATATAGTATAGTACTTATAGTTTTACACGTATATTATAGTACTTATAATTATACACTTATAGTATAGTACTTATAGTTACACACGTATAGTATAGTACTTATAGTTATACACATATAGTATAGTACTTATAGTTATACACATATACAGTAGTATAATACATATAGCAATACACATATAGTGTAGTACTTATAGCTAGACACATATAGTAAGGGATTTCTGTTCACCTGATATGTTATCGTCCTTAATCACATATTTTGTCCACTTGACAGGTATGATAATAATGGAGACTAAATAGCACATTCAAAGTATGGAAAAGCAAAGATCAAACACTGAAATGAAAATTTTACGATGGATAAAAAAGAGTGGAAACTATGTCAGAGCTGTATCAATGCCTCTGCTGTGACACAGCAAATTGGTCTGACCCATGCAATCCTCATATTTGCCAAATACCACTTTTTCTACTAACATTCTTCAATCAGATTTGATGACAGATTAAGTAAGAAACCGACCTGGTTTAACTCCACATTTTTTTAGTTGTGCTAGGCAAAGTTTTTACACATGTGAGATGCTCATTAAAGAGAATATAGCAGATTTCTTTCTATAGTTTGTTAGTTGACGTTAAAGTATGTGCAGACCCTATGAGATTGGATTGTGTATGTGTGAATGGAAAATCTGATTTGCTTTATGAATGCAAACACCTTTAACTGGTCTCAGTGTGATGACCACTTTATGTTGGCAAATGACACATCCTTAATTGCATTCAAGTTTAATTGACAAGCTCTAGATTTTTTTTTTTTTTTTTACTGCCTACGCATGACCATCCTACTTCAGATGCAGTATTTGAGATATAGAGCTCTTTAGTTTCACCAGGGACACCTCCCTGGTTTCACAGTCATCTGCTCAAGCAAAGGGGCCAATGGCCTTTTATAATTTATGTTCAACTAATAACTGTGCAGGTTATACTTTCACACCATCATTCATGGTACCTTTCAAACATTAAACTCCAAAAATGTATCTGTGACCCTGTGAATGCATGAAGTACTTAGCAACTCTTGGCATGTGGCATGCAGTTACAGGCCTGCCAGTGAATGCAAGGAACCTAGATAACTGGGGACCCATTGTAAAAGACAGACCAGGGAGGGCTTCAACGTGTGCTTTTTGTGTATTTCTGACAGGTGGCAGATTAGAACATTAATGTTGTTTTGATCAAATTTCTAGAGAAGGCCATTCCTCTTTAACCCCTGGTGATATCATAAGCTAAAAGTAACTCAATTAGTGGCAGAAAACAGGGAGGTTATTGGCGAAGTGTTCACTGTAATACCAGGACATGTTCCTAATCATGAGAGCTGCTACTATCAGCATCTTTTTGACAAGTGTGCTGTTGATAGTACTGACAATATGTAATATGTGGGTCTTTTGACAATGGGCAAGCACCAAAAGGGGGATATGCAGTAGGATGGGGTAATTCTTTTCACTACGTGTGCACCATAGTGACCAGTGTTAACATGACAGGCTTTGTATCAGCAAGTGTCACTCTCTCACACTTTCACTGAAGAGGTCTAATCTGTGATAAGTATAAAAATAAGGGATCATACTGATGGGGGTTGGGTGGGAAAAGGATTGTTTGATCAAGTTTCTCCAGCTTTCTCTAGCTGTCTGTATTCTTTTGGCCATGAAGGAGTATGGCTTGGAAGGGGGGTGGGGTGGTCATCTAAGGACAAGAAGATGTGGAATGGGGGAGGAGAGATAGTTGTCCAGGGACAAAAAAGACCATACAGCTATATAGAACACTTCATTTGCATCCCCATCTGCAAGTTCTGGCTGTACACTGACTGGTCTTGTCAGGTCGCTGATTGTGTCTCGGCTTGCTCTGTGCCTTTGCCCAACCAAAATTCTAAATGTTTCTGCTAGGAGTAGATGTGCCATTGGGTAAGCTAAGTATGGGATGTTTTGATGTTAATGTTACATCATGTGTCTTCTTAAGAAGTAGTCGGTCCATGAAACTTGAAATTTATTCATAGTGTTTTTCAGGGCAAAGTACTTTTTATGCTTCTGATTTCTCAGCACCCTCTAACAGGTGGGACTTTTCTTCAAAAATGCGCAACTTTGAAGTTCGTGACCAGTATTAGACTTGATTTTTGAAAAATGACCTATGAGGTTACATTATGAATACAACTTCTATGGAAGGACATTTTTAAATACTTGGTTCCAAAGTGATTTGGACACCCATGATGGTATGACCCAAAGCTTTTTTATGAAAGGATTTTTGGTAGCTTCATGCAAGGCAATTAACTCTGTGAATCTTAGACACAAGTTCTTTACAGCAAAACTGAAATCCTTCACTAGGGTAAGAATTAAACTCAAAACTGGAGGAAAGTCACTCACCACCAAAAAAAGCAGTTTGGACTTTGAAGAGATTAATAGTTACATTAGCTCTGTCAAGGATGTTTTGGACAAAATGTTACATAGTTTCTACACAAGCATTCGAGGAATAGGTGCTGAATGGTTTACTTATGAAGGAGACAAAAATTGCGTAAGTTTGAATGTTTGCAGTACTGTAGCTTGAAATGTAGTATTCTGAAAGTGTCTAGAAACCTGTAAAGTTTCAATAAAATCCTTGAAAGTTGGAAAGCCACCATTTTGAAACACAAGTTCATATTAAACAAAATTAACACCTTTATCTTCAATGACTGTATTAAACAGGCTTATTCCCAACTTGAATTTAAAAAGAAAATTATAGAGCTTGAAGTCTTTTGTGAAGGTCGCAAGTGGGTGACTTCATAGATTATCCTTCTGCAAAGCCGAAAATTGTTTCATATGACCATTGTGTTCCTATAATTTTAAGTACTGTATCAAGTTATTAATGAGGAAAATAAATTGGTATGTTTCTCCCTTAGAAACTTCCACCTCTCTTTTGCCCAATGCTCTACAACATGTTGTAGGCCGTGGCCGTGGCCGGATCGACTTGAACCAATTGGTTGGAAACTGGGCCGTTAAACTCCATCTAACTAACTAACTAACTACAACATGTTGCTACAATTGGTACATCCTGTATCTGAAACTCTCATGAATAAACATAGCAACTTTGTAGCAAATTTCATTGGGACTTTGTTTTTTTAAGTTTCATTTTTTCATCTTTTTTTTTTTTTCATTCAGCATAGTGTGAAGGTTACACGAACTGTATCTGTGAAGTGAACTCTCCTTAATTATTTTGGTAAGAATGGTTTGCAATTACTGCACTGGGTCCTTAGGGAGAGAGGCATGAAGGGATCACCATGCTCTGTACAGTTTATTTCCTGGTTCATTCCTGACAAATAGTCTCT
>JAAAJZ020470546.1:0-11840 GCA_010015985.2 Actinopyga echinites
TTTTAACAAAAAAAAAAAAATAAATTTTTTTTTTTCTTTTCACATCGTTTCACTGGGTGGGCTTTGGTTTTAGTTTTGGGGTTAAGTATAGAAAAATGTAAGTTGAGATTTTGCATTATGTTTTCGGACAGGAATTATTTAATTATGATTAAAAACTTGTCTTTGTTGGAAAGAAGAAGGACATGAAAGTCTTGAATGAAAATGGTGTAAAAGATTTGATTATTTTTACCCTGCAGAGGGCGTTTTGTAAGAGTTATGGGATTGCCAATGCACGAGGGTTGCTTCAATTGTCGTGACTGCGGCATCTCATTGCGTAATAAAGGTAAGATGATCTGTGAAGGAAACTTTGTCCCTGCATGACTTAAGGAACAAGTAATTTTGTTCAGCTTGAATCAAGCTGAATCAGCAAAAAAATCCAAAAATCCTGAAGTGCAAAAAAATTGCATGACATCTTTACTTCCCTAACTTTAGTTGTGTATACTTCTAAAGGAAAATAGTTTGTTTCTGAAAACATTTATTTCATAAGAGCTTTTATCCAAATTGAACTGAAGTAGTAATGGTAGTGCATTGATATATGATGAGATATGTAGTTAACAGCTGGTGTGTGCATGTAGAGAGGTTTGTGGGTTGGGGGTATGGATACTCCCATGAATCATGGGGGTGTTTGCTTGTGGTCACTGCAGAAAATTATCTTCTGATGAGGAGAGGAGAGATGAAGGTAAAGTGTAATCAGAATGTAGTCGAACAACTTCCTTCAAATTCTTCCATGTATATATGTGGCAATATGTGTATGTTCCCATTTGGACAAATTGGATGCTCAGTATTAGTGTTTTGCTATTTGATCAAAGCAGATAGCTAGCTCTAAAATTATGTGGGTAGCTGTTAGAACATTGATATCCATTAACCTTTCGATTGCCTTGAAATCTGATAATATTATGATGGTATTTTCATATGCAGTATGGTAATTAAATGACAGATTTTGTATGTGCAGGTTGCATTGTCATGAAGTATCAGTGGTGTGTTTATGAGTGAGGTCTTCTCTGTCTATGTTCATGAATAGCTGAGAACCTGTTGTGCTTTCTGAGTTACTCTTGTATTTCAGCACATTATAGGAAATAGGGATACTTAATTAAAAGGGAGGTTTTCTTTTCTTGTCATTTGGTATAAAATTGTGACTTTTTTGACACCTTTGTCCATTGGCTGTTTATTTACTAAAAAACTGTTGAAGGTACAATATAGTGTAAAAAAGATTCCCATTGTTTCTTAAATCTTTATCTGGAAAACATTTTTAACATAAGATTGTTGTTTATAAAGAAGACTTGGGATGAAAACAAATTTGCACTTGTGTATTGCAATGTTAAATATGATTCGGGCGTGGTTCAAATTATGCTCTTGCCTTTGGGAATTGTAAAAGAGTAGGCTCAGATCATTGATTCAGTTTTTGTAAACCAGACCTTGACACTGTCACTGAAAACAAGCATCAGCACATAGCATTAATGACATTTCTAGTGAAATGATACTGTAAGTCTAGTGATATGTGAAGTGTCGGTCAGTGTGCCTTGTTTTACATAGTGCCTATGAATAGCATCAACTAGTGGGTTGTTTAGCAGCTCTCAGTTGGTCTAGATCTAGTTTAGTGACCTACAGTCATCATGTGGGTGTTTTGTAACATGGACTTGGATATGTCTGAGGGAGGATGGGATCGCTGGTTCACTATGTACTGAAGCTGAAACTAGAAGGTAATTTCCATTTTCAGCATGAATTTCACTTCATTGTATGTGTACGTGTCATGAACTTTTTTCGATGCTGCTGCCTTGTGTTTTCTTTGAGGTTATTATAACATAGATGGAAGAGTTTACTGCAAAGACCATGCTACGGCTAGGACACAAGGGAGACGACCTGGAGGGTAAGACTAACACCATGCAGACACCCCATCATCAGTGTTAGATCCTCAACAAAAGATCTCGTCAGGGGTCACATGACATAGTGTTGTCACATGGTTGTGAATAATTATAAAACAGAAACATTCCTGGCAAGACCAGGCAGTTTTGGGGCCTTTTACATTGCTGCAATATTTGCATTCTGTAATTATATATAGTCATAAAATGGGGAACAGGTTTTTGATCCTTCATTTAAAGTTGTTGATAGTTTTTGGAAAAATGGCACTTAGGAAGAATGTTGGCTGAATAATAATGGGACTGGTATGGTATAATGCTCATCAGTGATGTGGCAGTGCATTTAGTATTGCCATGGTGTGGGAATAGTACTACTCATCGACTTAGCACAGTGTAACTTTACAACAAATTTTCTCTTAGACTGGGAAAATTTTCAGTTGTCTCTTGACATTTGTCGCTTGGAGTGTCATGTGACTTCTTGGAAACAGATGCACAGATATTTTGCAAGTGATTATTCTGCACAAAGCAAAATGCTTTAGATTCAAGCAAAGCCATTTATAAATTTGAATCTTTTCTGTTACCTATACCCCAGCCTATCACAATCTAAACCTGGGGCAAATTCTACAGTTATTTTGAGTAGGTGACAATGAATATAAAATCCAAGAGAAAAACAAACTACTTCAAATACTTTGTTTAAGCACTTTCAACAAGATGTCGACTAGAATGACACTAGCAAAATTAACTTGTTGCAACAATACATTCTTAAAACGGAGGACAAAAAAGTGAGTTAAATAACAAAATGGTAATTCTAGTTTGCCCGCATTTTGAAAGTGAAAAATTTATGGTGGCTTTGCTTCTTCTGAACGAGGGAACAATTTCCCCTACTGTATCTCCCTTTTCTTGGTCTGAAGTGAAAAGACAAGTGAGTTTGGATCCAGTTTGCATGGCTTGATGTCATTTCATAGAATTTTATTTGTATCTAACACTCATCTCATTGTTGAGCAGCTAATCAAGCATTCTGCTTACACATGTTGTCCAGAGGTTTGAACCTATATTTAATCGGGTATTTGAGTGATTCATAAGGTTGTTAACTCCTGACTGTGGCCATATGCGAATGTAGTTTGTTTATAACCTGTGCATGGAGTGTGATTTTCTGCACTACACATATATAGCTTTTGTACGTGCTATTTACGAAGTAGACAGAGGTTGTATTACTTTTTGTGAATTAACTTAGAGTGCTCCAAAAGCCATTACTGTATTATGAATACAGTTAGCATTCCTCTGATTTTGTGAAAAGGTAAATTTAACTTGGACTGGGTCTGCATCAGTACTGTAAAATAATTCTCTCCAGCATACATGTATGTACTAGATTACATACATTTTGAATATGGAGCTGATGTAACAGAGTACCTGTTGCCCATAGCAGGAGTACTAATCATACTGCAGTTGTAAGAACACTGTCTAGCTCAGGGCTTCTTAAAGTCTGGAAGTGGGTTCACATTCAGACTGTGGAATTAGTCTGTCCAGTCTGAGAGCACTCTTAATTCTTGAAATTGAATGTATGTACCATGAAATTATTCACATTGCAGACTTATACTTACCCCTTGCTACATCTAATTTGCATTAATCTTGCGCACTGGGAGTAGCTTTGACACCGTGCCCCTTCATTACAACTTGTCCCCGGTCATTGAGCTTGAATTAAAATCAGATCCAGGCCTTTGAGTGAAAATTTGATATCCTGTTCTAGGTTAAATATAACTTCACTAACTAAAACAGAACTTAATTTTTAAGTCCTAAGATGTGGACAGTTGTTCAGTCAACTACCTCTCTCAGAAAACCAAGTTGATAATGATACATTTGATACATTTTTGACATAAAACTTTACACTGAGAAAAATTTTTATAAAACTTTAAAAGTGAGAGGAGATCAGAGGAACTTTGAAAACTTGTATTAAACTTAAGAATAGTAAATCAAAAGTGACACTTTAATACTGACTTATCAGGTAGTCAAATAGTTTTGAATTTAAGATCCAGCCATTGTGTTACTGTAAGTAACAAAATAGTGCAAGAGAACTGAAATTGACTGTGAGGATGTTATTATAAAGGATTAATTAAACTACAGTGAAAACAGCTGTCTGTTATTCTGAATATTCAGTGACAGTGATATCAAAAATTTTGACAGTCTGTCAGATCTAAATAAGTGGAAATGACTACCACCTTAGGTGTCAAATTTGATGCTTCTAAAAAACAGTGTTTTACATGAAGTAAGCCTGCGCTACTGATAGACGGGGTTCAGGTTTCTAGTTACGTATCCTTGGCATTTAAGAAATGCATGCCTCCATAAGTATGTGTGGTATTTCCCTAGTGATTCGGGGACACTGGATCCGTTTTGCTTTCTTTCCCGACGGGATTTTGTTTTTATGGGAAGACCAATCGCAGTTTTCCCCCCTTCAACCTTCCAACGAGCACTTTGTAAAAGCAAATGTAAGTTTCATTCGTCGTGTGACCCAGTTACTAATTAGAAAAATGAACGTGAATGCTGCTTGTAAATAAGATTGTGGGGGAGTAAGTCTCTGGCTTAGTTTGAGAAATAGGAGGCAGTTCCAGGGGTGAGCTGTTATCAGAGAAGTATCAGGAGAGTTTTCTGGGATACGTATTGAAATATTGACCTTGGCAGGTTCGTGACTGAGACAGAGTTGGATGGTACATGTATATTAGGATAGTACCGAGGTACAACAGGATCAAAACCTTAGAGTATAGTGACTTGTCTTTTCAATTGGATGTGGGAGTATTAGTGAAGATCAATGGATTCCAGGTATGGTTGTAGGTGTACATTATAATTGCTTCAGGAATTCATGTGTCGTTTGCTTCCTTTTTCTTTTGGCCTGTAAGTGAATTTGGTGGTTTGTGAGTAGAATGTCAGTGAACAAGTCTGTTCTTCAGTCAGTTGACTTTTTGTAATGCTATTTTTTTTATTTTGTTCTAAAATAATTAAAGCAGATTACTGGAAAAATAAATAACGTCATTTAATAATAATTGCTAGTTACGAATAATGTGTACTGTAGAGTAGTAGCTTACAGTGTACCAAACTAATCATGTTTTTAATAATGCTTTCTAGCAATGCAAAATGACAGTTGCAGTAAAGACTCTGCAAATTGTTTATTAAACCATAAACAAGAAAATCAGCTCAGTCATTTCCATTTTGAAATTGATTTCATTTTCTCTTTTTACTACAAACAGTCAAGTATTAACAGTTCTTTTAAAACCTTCAGTCTTTATAGTATAATTTAATAACGCTTTTAGGTAGTCTTCTGAGCTCATTTTTTGGAGGAGTGTATGTAACAGTGGGGTTTTGTGGGAATATTTGCTGCTGTTGGGCTTTCTTCGTAGATGTCTTACTACACACTGGGGTATATTGTTGGATTAGACATTTATACTCCACCACAGCATCATGCCTTCATCCGTAGGAAAAGCAATACTTGGAAGTTTTAGGGATTCTACTAAAGAAAGACTTAGTGTTAATTTGAACAGTTTTGTAAATTTTTATTGTGAGTGTGGATGTGTGTTTGTGGGGGAGGCTGGATTGCAGTAAATGTCTAGGTTTTAGAAACAGAATGTGTTTGTCTGTCGTGAGGACTGAACATCTGATTTAGTTTATACATGTAGTGTTACTACTGTACAATAATCGTCTCATTGAATGCTTTCCCATTCCTCATGTTGATTGACTTATAACAGAGATGTCATTGGGGAAGTAACAATGAAGTTAATGACATAAACTAGTTCATTGTTTACATTTGCGATTCATTAGTTTTACAGTTTAAACATTTTAAAGTTTTTTAAAGAATTTAGTTCACAGTATTTAGAAAGTTGTTTTGTAGCCCCCAAAACATATTTCTCAGTTAAAACATGTAGGAAGAAGTGATGTCCATAAATCTTCAAACGTATGAGAGTTGTTTTCAGAAAGTCTGTCTGGAATTTTGAATTTTGTGTTGACATCTGTACATACCAAAAAAGGAATTTTCGTGTTCCATTCCTTCCTTAGGTTCTGTTTATATGTTGAAGTGATTACCATGCATAGATAGAGAGAAAGAGAGATGCACAGGCAGACAGGTTAAATTTATCAAAAATAGTACAAAGACATTTCTTATTTTTGGAAAGAAACTCAATCTGCAGATGTTCATTGAATTAGTCGACTTCTTCATGTTTATAATTAAACAGGCTCGTTAAGCCCACTCTGGATGAAATTAATCCCTTCATTTTGCAATGAATGTGATTGATGGGAGATATTATTCAATCTCCAGCTGGTGTGAGGATGAATTTATCATGTGCCATCTGCTCCAGAGGCAGCTGTCACCATGGTGACTGCATCAACAAGATATGCCTCTGTCAACAGATTTATTTAAAATGGCCTTTTAATGTCATCTGTATCAGAAAATACCACAGCATCATAGCAGGATTACAATGATTGCTTTTCAAGGCACGACTTTTCAATAAAATGTTTTGCAGTGCATTGGCAGAGGAAGGATTGGCTTATCATGCTGGTCCTTTTGTGTAGCTGAGTATGTCAGCTTTCCCTGCTGAAGCATTCAGTAAAATCCATCTTTAATTTGAACAGTTTTGAAGATTCAATATCCATGTGCTGATAGTTTTCTAACTAAACAAATAGTGAAAATAGGAGTGGCTGTTCACCCTTCTTCACTTCCATTTGTTTTCTGGATAGGATATGTTGTGGGTTAGTAGCCAATGATCATAAAATGTGAGAAGTGTAAGATCTGGCAGTATCACCAACTTTTCATTTTTTTTTTTTTTTTTATTACTGTAAATGGGGAAAAGGATTTTCATATACTGTATGTTATACAGTAACACTGAAATGAAGAAAATAGTGGAAGCAAACATACTTTGATGATCTTCATTGTGATGTGCTACGTGTATATTCCATGCCTCTAGAGGCAGAATTAATATTTTTACATTGATGGAAAGTGACATGATACCTTAATAAGTGGCACGTTCTAGAATGATGGGTACAGACTAAGTTGCATGTAAGATGATGATGTATGCAGTGTCACCACTGTCCCACATGTTATTAGCCCAATGCACACGGATGTCAGAAAACATGAAACACCAAATGCAAAACACAAAACAAAATGTCCGCTGTGTGTGTTGGACAGAAACAGAAGCAGTTGTTTTGTGAAACAAATGTTTCTGTTTTTGTCTAACGCAAACCTTGGTCATTTGTTTCGTGTTTTGTGTTTTGCATTTTTTGACGTCCCTGCACATTTAGCTTTAAATAATCCTGTAGAGTACGAGTTGCAGCTCTTTGGAATATGTTATCCACATTACAGTCAAGTTAGGCTAAGCTGAGGTGTAGCCTAGCCTAAAATGACTTCAGTACATGTAAGCTTGCATTTCCATAGAACGTCATGGAAGTACTGTGCTGCGCATATTGCATAAGACTTTCCAAAATGGTGGTGGCATCTCGATAAATGTCAGTACTTTCAACTCATTCATGACTGGAAGGTTAAAACTATATCCATGTCCCTTGTGTAGTGTGTGAGAGTAACATAAGTATAACATCCCCTTCTGATGTGCTTTGATATATTACCATCAACTAACAAACTAAATGTGTTTTATGCTAGCCAGGTGTTTTTTTACCTTTAGTGCTCCCCCCTCACCCTTTCCATGTGTATTTCATGTAACTGTATTGTCATGCAGTGAACCTCACCCAATTTTGACAGAATGTAGATGCAGTGTCTTGGAGTAGAGGTCAGGGGTCATGACAGTGTATCTGTTGTGTGCATGATACCCTCAGTCTGACAAAATAAAGTATTTCAGTATGTTGTCCTTTTTAATGGTATTTGTAAAGTGTAGTTGAGAATGGCAGTAAAGTGTGAAAAACTTGAACCTTTATGAAACGGTTCCACTTTGTGTTCTGTTAAATTCATAGTCTTGCATAAAAGCAACTGTTTGATGAGAAAGTAGTTTCTCGTTGACCTTCTGATTAGTCTGTTGCAACTTTACGAACTGACAGTAAATTAAAAATACCAGTGGGTCAAGCAAAGGTCATGGGCGATTTCAAGAGGGAAACATTTGGTTGCATCTCAGAATAAATCTGAGTGCATGAGTATAGACTTTCTGGTGTAGTATTTGAATTCACATACACTCTACCTTGTCATACTTTGACTTTTTTTTCATCCTTTCTGTTAATAGGCCATCTCATACACCAACCTATTCTCAGCCTACCCAGAGGAGCCCACAGGGGTATGGTAGCCCCCAGTCATATGGCAGCCCACAGTCATATGGTAGCCCAGCAAATTATGCTCCACCACCTCCACCCCCAGCTCCCCCAGCTCCGGCAGCCCCAGCAAGGTAAGTCATCATTCAGTGAATATGATTGGCTACTATGACACCATTTGATGGAGACAAATTTTGCAAGAGGATTCTTGAAGTCATTTTTAAAAATGAAACTTGACTCACATTTTTTAAAATAAGCCAAAATTGATATTTCATGACTACTATGTTCACATATGCAAAGATTTGGCCGTTGTTCATTTTACAGCTCTCAGAGACTAAGGAATACAACAAATTTCTTTCTTCCAGGATCCAGAATGCATCCCTGTCCCATTCAACTGCAAAAAATGTATTTCATCAGCTTTCATAGATCCCATGGTGATGGGTGGGGATAAAACCTTATCCATGGGTGGGGAGGGAGCCATGTGCTAGCCTTTTCCCCTTGTTTATGCAAATGTATAAAAGGTCATGCATGGAGAGATATGTGACAGTTGGTATGTGGGTATGCTGTTAAATTGATGTGGTATACGTGTTGAACTTCAGTTGAATACCACTTGCTTGTAACCATAGCAACACCTTTTAACATATCTAACACCAACCTCATTTTTTGGGCAAAAAGTTTTTTGTCTGTAATGTTATGAACAGTCATGTGTATGGATATCATCAGTTGCAGTGTATAAAAGAAAGTGTGTGGTTACTACTGTAAGTTGGCCTGGGTCAAAGGTTATATGAAATGAATTTCTGGTGCTATACATTGCTTTAATTTCTAGTATTGTGTATTCTTCATGTGTCCTAACTACTTTTTGTACTGAATTTACCTAAACTTGTTAGATAAATTTTTGGTGACACCTTAACAAGTAAATTCACAGAATTTTCAAAACCTTTTTATGAAGCAGTTTTACAGGAGTTTCTTCCATTCATTCATGTTAAGTGGTGGAAAATGGCCATTTCTTAGTGTGCTAATATAAGGTAGTATTTTACCTTACAAAAAAGAGTGTGTCAACCTGTGTCTGTTACCACGCGTGATGACATGTGTCAAACCTGTGGCAAAGTGTGACAACTGGGAAACCTGTGTCAATTTTACGGGAAAAGGCAAGTTCCATGCAAAAACCTGTGAAAACCCATGGCAGACTGATATGAAAATTGGAGGATTTGGAACAAATTGACACGTGTTATTTTTGTAAGGGAAAGAAAAAACTTAATCTACGGATCTACACCATTATGCACCTATCCAGTAGTTTCAAACATGTTGTATCAACTTGTCTGATGTGTATTGATGCTTTTACAAGTTTGCTACCATGTCTCATCACATCTTGAGTAGTTTTGACTGTAATTTAAAGCAATGTTGATTTATTTGCCTTTTTGGATTAATTTTCATCTAGGCACTTCCTGTTTGCTACAGTAACAATTGATGCAATTGAGTGACTAGTAGGTGTGGTCAGCAGAGTATGTCATTAAAGATAAAAAGTTGTTCTTTTAGCAGCAGTCTTAAGGATCTGCCTCTTGGCAGAATTTTGAGGGGAATTTTCTGTGCTAAAATGACATAGGTACACCTTGATGAAATTCTGAAGAGAAATATGAAAGGCACAGGTTGGTGTTATAATACCACTTGTTTCACATGGTATCTACACATATTTCTACTGGAATATTTGTCTCATTATTGCTCTTGTCTTCAGTGAGTAAATTTGAACTAATTATTCTGGTAGATGTCACAAGTTTACAAGAAAGATCATCCACACCCCATCCACCCTCTTCGCAGGAAGTTTCTTGATTTCTTCTAGTTCAGAATAATACTGTACTGCCATCGTGCAAGCAACCAAGCAATTGTACTGTATTTCATGAAATATTAAATGTTGTTTGTCTCGTTAACAGTGTCTGCAATGTGTGAAATCCATTGCTCTCAGAGTTGTAAATGACATTACTGCAATGTGTTCTTACATCTTTCCTGCAATTATGATTGATTTGAGCCAATGTTTGCCATATGCTCACGATAGAATTCAGATGCAGATCAGACCAAAGTTCAACCAACCGCAGAAGGAGAATCCCAACAACTTGATCATCAAAGCTCTCCAGGACCATCCTGACAGTCTGGAATCGTACGTTTGTGAACCATATTCAAATGATAAGATAAATTTAATTTGGTTGTAAGATGCTCATTTACAATAGATGGTGTATTAAACCAGATTTCAGTTTAGAGGTGGAGGGGACAACAGTCCAAGATCTTGTATTTTACTGATGACAAAGTGTTAGGGTACAGTGTGTTGATTTGTGACTTGGGAAGGTTGGAAAATGTTTTTTGTTCAGGTATTTTTCAACTTGGCTTTAACATGAACCTATGGTTGTTAGGACTCTGATACAGCATTTCTTTGATGGGGCCACATTCACCAACTACAGACTTTTTCTACTCTGTGTGAGGATTCATGTAACTGCACAAGTCCAAAAATTTCTGGAAAGTACTCTCATTATACAATTTTAAAGAGGAAGGGAAGGGAAATTGCCATCTCAGTGATGCCACTGATTGTGTTTTGTTAAAATCTCAGAAATAGTCAATTTTGTTCATAAAATTTATCACTGCAGATGTCAACAAACTGTTTTGTAAAGCCAGTAGGCTTTTCCACTGCATCTGTGTCTGTCCTTCACAACAACGGTACTGAAGATATCTGTACCCTTTCTGAAGTTCACAATATGTCATGTCTTGAAGTAATAATTGGGGCCTCAATGCTCCCTAAAGGCTAAGCTTCTCAGTAATTTTGCATAGACACAGCTCATGACTTTAACATTCTGCCAGTTAGTATCTTGTATTTTGGCCAGGGGTAACTTGATACACAGTTAGTGCCTGTGATTTATGTTTCATGCTAACAATTCACAGGAAGTTTTGAAGTTTTTTATTCACTCAGTGGCATCTACACAAACCTATCAAATTGTGTTCTTCTCACAAGACATGACTCTGATCGTATTTGATACAGGTATTTACTAAATGAAAAGAAAAGTAGTACTAGTGCCCCCCCCATGCGTAGGTGAACCATGTCGACATAGAGATGGAGCAAGTATTTATTTTGATATCTTTTGAGCTGAAGTGTTGAACTATTAATAGCAGCATTCCATTCTAGTTTGTTTATGGTACTGAGTGAAAAATGGCAAAGATTTATTGATATCCATCTCTAGTCTGGTATACGATGCAGCTTTGTGAGGTGTGTTCACCTTAACAACTAAATTGCAAACCAAGGATGTGATGGCATCTTTAGTAATAGATATATGATTCAGTTCTGTGATGATGCATTGTGTGGAAAGGGCAAGGTAGAGGGTAGGATCATCAGTGATGTGCAGCTGTATCCTACTATAACCCAGTATTTGATGTTGGAATTTTTGTGACATTTGGGAAACTGAAGCCTCACAAAACGTTATCCTGGGATAATTCATAAACAATCAATTGTAGATCAAATCTTTTATGCAAAGGTGAGAATAACCCCTTCCAATAAAATCTGAAGTTTGTTTTTAAATAGAGTAGAAAGTTCAAAATCCTTTTGTTGGTATTATTATTTACCTAGTTTCATATGATTTTTTACAAATGATGTCATAATAATGAGTGTCTCAGGTGTATGTTGGTTTCACATAAGGTAAATAAGGTCAATACTTTACTTTTGGCATTTTTTGCAGT